>JAIUND010000571.1:0-63462 GCA_034699125.1 Gisinianus flammeolus
ACTGTAACCATTCTGCTCTATCTTATTCCAATCAAAAATTATTGCGCATTTTGCATAACTTTCTGGCTCTCCTCGTACAAATGTCATATTAGTGTCTACTGGCTATAGTCAATAGTCAAAATGCTGTTCTTCAAGGATTTTATCAACATTTTAAACTGAATTTTCACCGGATCTGGATATTCTTTTGAAAAATGTTTGTCCACTTTTTCACTGATAATTTTGTGTCTATATTGGGTTTCAATACCATTCAATTGAGTTTGCATTTGTACCCGTTTTCCTTTTGTTTTTTCGTATAAACCCTAGAAAACATGTTACACCGTTATCCCAACAAAAGATTGTGGTTTGTCTAATTAATTTTATCTCTTTCTTCCCCAGAAATACAGAAACCCAACATACTTTCTTATTTCTCTATTCTTAAACTAAGTCGTGAATTAATAATATTTTACAACTTTTGCTGTACAATCATCTCATTCGATTTACACTAATTTACAGTAGTCTCACATTCTGGACTTGGTTTTGTTTACATGTGTGTCACTTTTGCTGAGGAGTTCGTGTATGTTTTACAGATATTTTGAAATTTCATGTTCATTAACATATGGTATATATACTTGGAGTCCTTTACTCGATTCTATATACAATGGATTTGATGTTTGCTTTGAAAAATGGTCATTTTTCGCAGTCTCATTAAAATCAACTTTGAGCAGAAAATAAATGCACAATATTGCATTAGTAGTCATCGGAAATTTCAAGATAACTGAAAATGAAAATTGAGTTAATTCCTTTCATTTTCTTGGTTGTATCTATACAGGATGTAGAAATGTAGGATTTGTAGTAATTGTATAAGTTCCAGCAAGAACTTATGCCGATATATCTTAGTTAATGATTGAGGGACCATGAGTGATGATGACGTAAGTTAATAATCAGACTTTAATTTTAAATCGTCAGACAATGTTTGTACTGTTTGTACATATAATTATGTACATAGATGAATTCAAATGACATACTGAGCTATAAAATGTGTATAAAAATAAAAATACGAATGAACAAAAGCGATCAGGTTTCATGTTTCATACACACATGGCTGTTTAGGTTGAGAATTTGAGGAGGAAAAGGAAAAAGGATTGCATATGCATATATTTATAGTGTTTGGACAAGTGAAAATTAAACTGACAAAAGGGGGAAACAACCTCTTAAATGCTAATTACAATTAACAGAATATGTATACATATGCATACCAATATCATCGTTACTTTTGTTATGTATTTTCCTCATCAGGAGGGAATTAGGTAATTAGACAGTCCTCCCCAGTCTTCTCCAGTAGGTATATCTCCAGTAGGTATATCTTATAGAAAGTATTTCACAATCTATCACAGATTGCATAGAAAACCATGCACGCTGCTATGAAATTTCCCTCAGAAACTCAAATTATAATATCTGTATATGTAATTATCGCATATCTGACTACAACAAGATTTTCTAATTCCATTCAGTTTTCCTCAGAATCGTGAAATTATTCCAACTACATGTTTTTCCCCTGGAAAATGATTCAGCAATATCAGTAATATCTATAGTCACCATCCATAAGCTTTCCTTTCCATTATTACTTTGATTATATTTTGATAAAATATCTATATGCAGTACATATTATGCTGCACACTTAACTGCTCACGTATAGGATAACATTTATCCTACGTGAGCAGTTGAGTGTGCACAGATTATTTCCTTTTATATACTCTGTACATTAGCCTTTCAATATTTTTCTCTCAATTCACGCACCAGTTTTCGCTTAAATTACACAGTGCATGCAGTTACACAGTAATTGGTATACAATTCAAATAAAAATATCATCATGTTGACAAATGTTCCTCTAATTCATTATGCAGGGAGGATTTGGTAGGTTGATTGACTGGCCATGAGCTCTTGTTCTTGCTATCTTAAGAAATGTCACTGGCCAACTAAGGTTAAAGTACATAGTACAGATAGTTCATAACTTACCATAAAATCCTAAGTGGACATCTATCAAATTCAAATTGTTCACAAACTGTTGACAAATCACCTGGAAAATGTGAGTGTTTTCTCTCTTTCCTAGACAAGGGTCAACATCAAAATGAGAAATGAGCGCATTACATAAATGAATAATTTATGTTATCGCTGAGTTTTAAAAGAGAGAGGGAGAGGGATTTCCATAGTTCATTTGCTGATAAAAGTTTTTACTAACTTTACAACAATTGATATTGTATGTACATTTAAAACCTGCTTCGGTCACGGTCAGCCCTAGGCTTGTTTTTTTCAACATTTTCGTCCTCACACAGTCGTCTGGAGAATAAATATTTGACAAAGGAATGTTTTTTTTCTGAGCACTTACGACTTTTAACAATCTTGTACAATGTAATTATATGTATACGAGTTTCCTTTTTCTACAATATACAACAAGGATTCGAACAACAGGCAAATATGCAAGGATTTTTACTTAGCATGGTTATCCTAATTCCCTTTATCTCAATCTGAATCTCTACACACACAAATACAGACAGCAATATAGAAGTACTCTTGTATAGGTTTTACGATTTACCATACACGATCAAGTGACCAAGGGGTACTTTTGTCTTGCCTTTACTGGTCGTTGAGCTGTAAGTGCTCATAGTATGTGTATATGTATTTATTTATTTATTTCCCTGATAATTAGTTTGTAAAGTGATAATAATTAATCCCTTGGTACACATATATGGTCACGAGATTTTCCCATCCTTTTCTATATCATATTTTATAAAGTGCTGGAACATTTCAAGTTTCAAGTTACATACAGTCCAACTCCAGAGAGTTTTTTTAATACACGAGGGAATGTGAAATTGCAATTCAGTTGATTAGAAGTTGAGTACACAAATATATATATGTATATGTACGTGCTAATGGAAAATCCTAGAGTTTTTAAACTTTAAAGGGCCACATACAGATGAAAACTATACGTAGAAATTTCCCGCAGTGTCTGCCTCAACTTGGATTCGACCCTTTCAATAAATTGTCAGAGATTTTGTGACAGAGAGAGAGAGAGAGAGAATTCAAGAGTTACTGAAGTTAATATGGGTTTGTGTTGATGGCAACATTGGAGAGAAGAAATTATTTTATCATCATCACAAGTTTCATTTTGATGGGCAGTTGGTAGTGAGTAGTGAGAGAGTGAGGAGGATTATAAAATCATTTCTAAATACTTAAGACTTGCTGTGACTCTACACATTTTTCAACATTTCTCCCCAAAACTTTCCACGAGAGAGAGAGAAGACACGTTGAGAGTTTGCGTTTGTCCACAGTTTTATATAGTCATCAACGTAAAACGTGCAGTTTGTTTCTTTTTGTGAGCAAGCGAATGCTTATGGAGGAATAATATATAATAACAATAAAGATCTGTGGTAAAAGGGGCAACAACGAAAACACATATACAACTTCACCATTCTTTGCATTTATTGTAAATTTGTGGCTTGTGTATACACAACAATATAGAAAAAGATTATAGGATTTGATTGCGGTGAATGAGATCACGTCTGAATAAGTCTTTTTCTCATATATTCGTGTGTGCAAAATTTTTCAATTCTCATTTCATGGGCACCTTCTCAGTTTGAGTTGATTGTGTTCTGTGTGGGATTTTCCTATATATGTTTGTGATTGTATGAGCTGTGAATAAAGATAAAAAGTGCAATAATAAGAGCAAAACTCAAGAGACATTTGGAAGCTGTCAAGCAAGCATCTTCATCTTCAAGTTTCATGCAATTTTACTCTCTGTCGTATACAATTTAGGTTTTGCATGTGCTTGTTCATGTACGCAAATGACTGAGTGTGATATAGGAATTGAACAGGGGAGTTAAATTTTTTTTCTATTTAAGTTTTGCTCAAGTGATGTGACCAACTTTCGCAAATATACTCACTTGCACACAAAATCACTATACAAAAACAACTAAGCAATTTCGTTTTATTTGTGGATTTTGAAACTCTCTGACTTGTCTGCTTCCATACATCCACATTGTGAACACTCTTAAAATGAGAAAGATTAACTTATTGTGTTGCGTGTTAGCCTTAGTTTGGGGATTTGTACTTATTGTTTTTGGCAACGCCGTCCCACGTGAAGTCCGTAAGGTAATTGAGGAAATCTATAGAAATTTAAATGTTCATGATGAAAACCGAAAATCGAGGGAATTCCGGTTCCAATGGAAATCTCTTCAGTTTAAAAATTGTACTTATAAATGTGTGTAGACTGGACATCGACTGGACAGTTCCTTGGATCGATGGGTACCGCCATTGGATCTCATGCTCCGTTTCCCATACTACTTATCAGGTCGTTCACTTTTTTTGCAGTAACTAATGAAGTGTGTATTAGTTACAATTCCTTAAAGCCATCGATATAAATAAAATTTCTGTTTTTTTTGCAGTAACTAATGAATTTCTTCACTTTAGGATTCGACGACGAACAACGCCCCATTTGGGTTATCGAATTTGTAAGTATTCTCAAAAAAACTTAACCGACGTCCAAGTGAGAGCTGTCAAAAAAAACTATACAAAAGGGGAAATGCTAATAAATACGGTGGATTTTAATGGTTTTCAGGGGAAATGGAACATAAGACGAGAGGTTGAGAAGGGAGGGGAGCACACACGTAATTTGAGCAGATACATTGACCAAGCATTTTGGAGACTTGCACAATCCATTGAACTCAGGTCGGGAATTGATTAATTAATTATATATAAAGAGAAAGAAAAGAGAAGAAACTCGTCACATTTTAAAAATTTTATAATCAATATATATCAAATATTCATGTTTTGTTTTGGATTTTCAGGAGCACTCCCGATTCCCCTGTGACTGATGGCGTTGGGATTTTTGACATGGAAAATTATGATCTTTTGCAATTAGCTTCTGTCCCCACACTTCAATTCATCATTGCCAAAGCAAGAGAGATCGAGCCAACCACTCCGCATATGGAGAAGGGTTTTTTCCTCAACGTTAATTTTGTTGGGCAAACTCTACTCAACTTTTTAAAGGCAATTTTGTTTTGTTTTTTTCTCCCTTATTCCTATATTTCTAACGTTAGCCTATAAATTATCATAATGATTGAGAATTGAGTATAGTTGTACTAATTATGATTGTCGATTGCTTGTATGCTTCCACAGCCTGTACTTGGGACATTTTTGGCTAAAAGTGAGATTTACGGCACAAACAGACAGAAGTGGATCGTTGATATGCTCCGACATCTTCCAAAGGAAAGTCTTCCACCTTTTTACGGTGGCCATCCGAATTTTAAACCACTGATTGTGTACGGCTGAGGAATTTAATTAAGTATAGAGAGAGAGACAGTATTAAATAATTTAAATCCGCATTCAAATTCAATATAAATAAGTGTAAAAGAAATTACCTTTTTTTATCATTATATAGATATATAATATGCACATGCACTCACACCTTTCGTTTTTGTAAAAAGAAAAAAAGACTTTGTAGGATTTTATAAATGGTATGCCTTTTGACCTTTTGATAGTTAACTTTTATAGATGTTATTCTCAATTGTCTTGATGACATTTTCTCTTAGAAAGTTGCCCGTGTGTATTTAATATTTTTGCCTCATTTTAAATATTTATTACGTCAATTGTACATCGAATAATTTGAAATTGTGTTTTATTCACCGATAGCACGTCATTTCAATTTTATATAATGTGAAATATGTATAATGGCTTGTCATCTGTATATAAAATATTAAATTATAACTTCCTCGTTTTAAATTAGCAATTACCACCTTTACGCATGTAGTATGAACAACATGTACATACATGGAATGTATATGTACTCAAAATTTCCTTGTTCTCGTTGTCTCTTTGTAAGTAATTTAACTAATTTATAGCCTTTTTAAATGTGTCGAATGTTTGTGTCAACTTGACAAATTTTGTCAAAATTAAAAAGGCACAATAAAATATTCCCAAGTTTTAAAGGAAATTGAACTCAATTTTTTTGTTTTCATTACAATTGTCAATTGTAATGTTTTGTTCAATCCTAAATGTATAATGTTTTCAATTTCTAACATCAATTTTCAGTTGACAGTAACCAAACTTGACAAAAAAGCTTGTTTTAGTGCTTTGAGTAATTGTTAACATCACACTATGTGTATAATGAAAAAAGAATCTCAATAGAATTTTTGCAATTGTATTTTCATTTGATGTGAAATGAATGTTATATTTAAATAATTCTCTAGTTTTCACTGTTGGATACGCCACGTGAGAAATGCACTGATTAAAATCCGAAACAATTATACTTCAAATGCTAATACATACAGTTGAATATGTATTACTTATTTAATCTCATGTCGAGTTGGCCCATACAACATTTATCATTGATTCGAGTATTGACTAAATTATTTTACATTCCACATAAAATTTTAGGCTGATTGATTTTTTTAGGTATATTAATAGAGTAACTGGGGGAAAAAACGAGCAGAGAGTTTGAAGGAATAGCAGACAAGTCAAATGCAATTTTGAAGCCATTGAGGTGGGTTGATTTGGGAAGTTTTTGTAAACAGCAAGTAAAAACTGGAGAACCATGTTCCCCATTGAACGCTGTAAACTAAATAATTTGGAAAAAACAAAAAACCTTAGCGACGTTTATGCTTCATCCGTCAAGGTTTCCAAGAGTCTCATAAAATTCCGGTCTTCTAAAACGGTCAGGGAAGAATTCACGGAACTGGATTCTAGATCTTCACATAGTTTTAACGTCGAGTGCTTTAAATCAGCTCTTTGGAAAGAGCTGATCCAACTCATTTATAATAATTTTTCCATTTTCGAGAAATAATCTTCTAAGAAATCATTGTGTATAATGTGTAGTATTTATTTCTAAGAATAAATCAAAAAATATACTCGCTATCCACAATTGTCAAATCTCCGTAACTGTCAATGTTTGACAGTGATACCTTTACTGCACTGTTTTCAACATTTGTTAGTCAACAGTTATGTTAGTCAACATTCTTTGTCCATTGTGGACATGGACCACCGACAAGGTCAACCCCTTTGGTTGTAAATCAAAACTGATTTGGTAATCAATATTGAATTGGTATTGACAGTGTGGAAATTACAGGCGGGGGCTTTTTTAATGTGAGTTGGGGCTAAAGGGGTGGGTGTACAAGGTTTAAAGCCAGCTGGACCGAGAGTATAAAGGGTGAGCAAGACCTCACTCCACTATGTGCATCCACAACACTATAATGCCCAATCACATTTGATTTGGTAATCAATATTGATTTAGTATGCAAGGGGTTCATCCTAAGGGCCCCTCAAACTATTGTCTATGCCCTACATACACAATCAAAATTGATCAAGGGCCCCAGGTCAGTCAATATTGATGACACCTCTGAAATGTCATTACAATTTCCAAAAAAACACCCCTAACTAAATCAAAAGTGTAACTAAGATCCTTTTTTATTTTATGCTAAATCAATTGTGACTCCAAAAACAACGGAATTCAACGGGATCGGTATAAAAAACGGGATCCTGGTTGTACTGTTTTCAGCTATGAGTCCGACTCTTCCCATCTATACACTTTGAAAAATCACTTTTTATCTTGCAACCATTTTCATATTCGTGTCAAGGTGCCATAGTTTCGTGGCGTAATCCACAAAAGAAACACGATGGCGAATGGTTCTATTACAAAAATTCCGCTGCTTTGTTCCCACGGAACCAATGATTGATCATCAATAATTCTCAGGGTCTCTCAAACTGTTCGGATTGTTATTTTCAGTCCTTCAGCAGCAAGCAGCCCAACGTTCGTTTGTATCCAGTGTATTTGTGGTTGAGCAGGATTCGAGTCACAGCTTCTTCTAATTGCCGATCATCAAACCGGTAAAAGACACACACAATATTTCTTTATGTTTAATTATATAAAAAGGAATAAATGATCAAAAGTTTAACTGTTTGTGCATTGACCCGGATCCGGTACAAATATGTCATTTTAATTACTACAAAAAATAAAAGTTTTAATTTTTCGTCTATAGAGTGTATTGTTTTGTAGTTTGTTTATGTACAGTGTACAAAGCAACTCGTGCTTACACATATTGTCATATGTACACGATTTCCATACAATGCAACATGATTCAGTTTTACCACATTCTATATTACAATCTAAATATTAATTGTTTAATATTTTTTCCTCCATAGCTTAAATTCCAGACCTGGTCGTTCCATTTTGCATATTTTAGTTTTGAATACGTACACATACAAGAAAGCATATGGAGCGGACCGTAAGAAAAGGGGCAATTTACGTATACCTAGTTTTAGAGTTATAGCGCCTTGAATATTTCCGGCTGTTTATAAGTTTCTCAATGATTGTAATTAAATTCAAAAAACACAAATCATCGGTTTACTTTAATTTAGAATTTCCGGAGAAGTTTAACGACGATTTTAAAATACTTTTGGTCAGTAAAAATGGTTTAAACTTGTCCTAAAATATTCTCCATGTTCTGTTGTCCATAAATATGCAAAAAAGTGTTTTACGTAGATTGTCCTTATTCTGGCGGAGTCACTCATATTATATTCGTAAAGAGAGAGACTCTCTCTCAAGTCTTACGTACAAAATAGTCCTCATTCTCTCATCCTTTGGAAAGAGAGATTCCTCTGTAAATCCACGAGAGAGAGAACTCGACTTTGCTCGAGATTCGAGATACACATTTCACATTTTACACACATACACAAACACACCACACCACACACTAGATTGAGATTGAGGACGAACTGGAAGTTGGAAGTTTGAAGTTGGGCATGAACGGCCCAAACGAAATGGAGAAAACCCTTAAGCGAGCAGGATATGAACCTTATAATTTTCTTCTAATTTATTCCTTATAGGCGTTCTTCTTCTCCATCTTCCAATCGAGCCCGCCACACTTGAAACTCAACTGATTTTCTCTCTCTCTTTCTCTCTCTCTCTCAATCGCTTGGCATCGTTTTTCTCAAAGTGTAAGCGTTCATTCCACTTTTGCCACCACCAACAACCAACACTACACTACATACAAGAAATCTTATTAATTTTATATAAAAGAGCACATACATAGTGATAGTTGATAGTAGTACGTGTATATTTGATGTTATGCTTTCGTATATGTGTGTATAGAGAAATTACAATGGGAGCAATGATAAAGGCAAAAATATACTCAGAGACCGTGTCTGTGACTTTGTAGCATGTACTGATACTACTGATACTACTGATATGTAGGACTTGGATATCTGTCTGTATGAGATAAAAAGCAATGAACCTTAACCAAGATATCTTACAAAAAAGCCTTCGATTTCATTTTCCTCTTCATCTTAAGTATAAAGAAAAAGCCCTCCACCGTGATTATGTCATGATGATCATACAACTAAACTAAACAATGAAAGAATGAACAAACCAACGAAAGAGCCAAAGCTTTTCAAAATTGAAATTACACATTTCACATCTCACTTTGGTTATTTTGTAATTCCTTCATTTACCAAAACAACCGCACACTAAAAGGGAACAACAAAACACACACACACACACAAAGGAACAGCTCGACAAGTTGTTCTTGCTCTAATTGTAGCCAAATTTTCTCTTTCATTTTTTCTTAATTTCCCGAGCCTTTTGTCCTTGTTACTGCGGAGTCTCCTTAATTGACCGAACCTTTACAGATATGTGTGAGAATTTCTAAGACGGGGAGAGAAAATGTTCGTTTTATTTTTAAACTATTTTAAAATTAATTTTACCGATTGTAAAAATCCATGTGAAAACGTTTGAGTTGCTACAAAAAAGTTTGTCATTTGAATATGGATGTACCATAAACAAAATAAATGGATTTCCGACACATGTCATCGTCATCAACTGTGACCAAGAGAATTTGATTATGTGAATTTGTAGCATGGAAGTAAAATGTAAATGGATATCATAAATAAGAGCCGACAAAAGAGATGGCATTATTAAAATGTAAATATATTTTGTGCAAAAGAAATGAGTCGGAAAATTGAGTAGTTTCCAATTTCCAAGTATTGTTTTTTTTAAATATAGAGCAGAACAGCACAAGAAGGTTTTTTCATTTTCATTTGAGTGGTGTGGTGTGGTGCTGTGGTGAATAGTAAATTATTGCTTATGCAGTTATGCATATGTATGTACATTTGGTATTTGTATATTATATTGGTTTTGAGTTTGACCCAAGTTCATGGAGTGAGGTTAGAAGAGTAAATGTCATATTTGCTTTGAATATCCGTATATATCTGTATGTATGGGAAAAAAGCGGTCTGTTCCCTTTATTACACCAAGATGGGTTCCACAGGCATGTTACCGCCTATTGTCAATAGTCAATAGAACAATTGAAGGTGTTGCACTTGACTTCTCAGGGGATTTGTTTTCTTCTTGTATATGAAAACGAATATTGATATTTGGAAAATGGAGAATGGGAAAACTTGTACGGATATTCATACGTTCATTGTTCATTTCATACCTATATAACATTTGTCTACTTACATATTTACTTATTAACCAGATTCCCTACAGCAGAAACTGAACACTGAACACTGAACGATTTCCAAGAAGAAGAAGCTTATTGAAACTGGACAAAAGTCAAAAGTGCAAAGTACTGGAAGACCATGTTTGGATTCATTTATAGTGATAACTAAAAATCCAGAGACAAATATGTACAAAGGAGGGATGATAGAATAGGATAGAAGTGAGGAGTAGTCCTTTAGAAAGACACAAGTTGCTGTGACTCCGTGCTCGTCCACTCAATTTCTATACGATTGTCTAAACTTACTTTGGGTAAAAAGTCCACTGTCAATTCTCACTTAGGTGCTAACAGTCACCATAATACTCTACAACAATTTTTTTCTAGCTTTTTGATATCCTCTCTCTCTCTCTCTCTCTCTCTATCTCTCTCTCTCTCTCCCTGCCTGCCTACAGTCAAATACCCCACGCAAAACGTCGTTCTCTCTCATTTGGTCTTTGAATAAAAAAACATGTGGAAAATTTCATATTCATAAACTCATAAAAATTCATAGCATATTTCCTAGTTCGGTTTCCTATCGGTATATTACTCTCCACTTTTAAGTTTTGTCCATTGTTTACCATTATCAAATAAACTGTCCATTGTGTGTGCACAGTGCACAGCAACTTTAACTTTTAAATGTCCAATAAAAAATATCATCCCGACAAGAGAGAAAGAAAAAAAAGATAACTTGTTCTTATTACACAAAACATACAATTTTCCAACTAAAACATCATAAAAAAACGTTTGACTAATGCTCATGATAATAAAAAAAACGAAATACAAATACAAATAGAAACATGAAGACAATTAAAGTGATAAAAAATCCTTAATTTGTTTTTTTTTGCCTTACTTTACTTTAGTGCGTGAAGGAGGATTCGAATTTGCCCATGTCACTTAAAAGTTGAAAGTAATTTTAGACGAGAATATACGTATAAAAAATACGTTTTAATTTTTTTTTGTACAAGAATTTCACACCTATATATGAAAGTATGAAACGATGTCCAGCAAAAAAATGGATGATTGTCAAGGGATCCAGAAGAAAGAGGAAAAACGGAAACGAGCGCAACTGGAGGCAGTTGCAGGTGTCTTTGAACTATTAAGTTAATAAATATCATACGTACAATGTAGATTGTAGAGTGAATAAATATGAAGGCTGGAGAGTTAGTCAGGTAATATAATAAGTACAAGAAATTATGGTCATTAGAAGAGAGAGAGATAGAGAGAACATTGCTCGAGTTGAGAGTGGATTTTCATGGGAAGCATAATAAAACAGAAGTAGAGAATATCATGGTGAATTACTACACACATAGTACATAATATACAGACTTTGCTTGGTGCTCCCTATAGAGTTTTAACTATAGTCTGCAGTACTAACTATGGAATGTGTATTGCAGGTGCAACAATGTTTGTATTATGACATATTTCATGAATTGGGAAAGCTACACCCAATTTATATCTAAATCTTTTTTCCATATCTCATATGGACTTGCCTGCACATTTTTTTGTCATTTAGGTAAATTGGGGAATTTGAGGAAATTATAGTAGCCGTTGACTTTTTGACCGAGTTAAAATCCCAAATCCCTAATGAAATATTGAGAATACTTTCTGACGGTAATTTAAAAGTAATTACAATTAGAGCTGTCCATGCCATTGACAAAGCAGAATTGATGTCTAGGATATTTAGAACTGACGGTGAGAGAGAAAAGTCGTCCAGGTAGACATGTAAGAAAAAACTGGACTGGAGTATGGAATGAATCAGAATTCCGAATGGGAATGGATATTTTCTACGAAAGGGATGAAGAGATGAATGAATGACACCACTCAACACCACACCACTAAAACTGACTGCCCATTGGAACCTATTTTAAAAATTTCCTATATAATCCTATGGAATCTTCGTGAGGTCAACCATGTGCCTAGGTCCTGTGCCCGACAGCAGCTGAAGAACAACCACCAGCTTAAAAAAACAGACCCTGATTAATTAGTTTGACTTTGGCAGACTGCATGTCGACAAGTGGATTTTAGAGTGATACCCTTCCTCTTCCTCCTCATATGTACTTATTTACATTGCTCAATACTCAATATAACATTCATATACTACATATGTAGTAGATTGTGACCCAGTTTCCTCGTATTCCTTATCAATATCCTCGAGTCCTCGAGTCCAACTGTCTAGTAGTTCCAGTAAAACAACAAACATCCCCACCTTTTCACCACACCATTTACATTTTAATCCAACGGAATTTGTACTCGGAAGAAAACTTTCAAACTTTACAATGTTAAAAGTAAATCAAACAAGTGTTTTTCCTGTTGTCAAATGAACACGAGTTTTTGTAAAATATTTTGACTTTTCTTCCATGACAATATTAAGCGGACTAGAGCAATTGAAAGTATGGAATGGAATTCAAATGCTCACACATACGATCGTACTCAATAATACAATACAAAATACAATGTATTGAATACACATCGCATTGGATACATAATAATAAAAAACAAGGCATTGAATTGAATGTGGGATCATCCATAAATAAAATCATTGTGGGATCTATTTGGGAGGTTATTAAAAGAAATGACAGCACAAAATTGTTTTGATCGGTTCTCATTCTGACTCCAGAGTTGTTTTAATAGATGAATGAACGTTGGAACGACGGGAGAAGAATGATTCTGTAAAATCAATTACGATGCTCATCTTCATGCCCGCACATTATTTGATTACATAATAATAAATTTGTATGCACGTACACTCAACTCCCTCTCATTCACTCTGTTCTCTTGTAAGCCATGGGAAAAAATTTGTGTGTTCTCTCTCTCTCTCTCTCTGTACTCTTAGTTGATGTATTAGAGCTCAGCATATAAAACTAAAGCAAAAAACAAGGGAAACAATCATAACCGTCATAATTGTATACATTAAAAACTCCTATATAAAATTACGTACTGTAGAGTCCACGTTGTTCAGTTTCAGTTCCCTATACCAAAGTCAAAAACATTCTCATCCTCTACAAGCTACAAGTATATATTTTATGCATACAATTTTAATCAAGTTGTATATATCTACATTGTTCACAGTCTATATAAAGTAGTGTGTACATAATATGCATAGGTAATATGAGTGACTGAGGAGAATATGAATACGAAAAAGGAATCAATTTAAATATGAGCATACGCATCAATTTTGTATGCAAAAAGAATATGTAGTTGAAATGTAAATAATGTATAAAATATTATGGATGTATGTATCAAATTTGTATTGGATTTTACATGAACATATGTAAATCCTATGCTACATATGTATTTGGATAATGTGAGGAGAGATTATATAGCGAGACAAGTGTTATGTATATATTTATAAACTGTAATAATTGTTGGACTGAGTGCTAAGGGGCAAACACCTCCAACGAAGCGGCTGAGGACCTCCTGCTGACGACATTTCGGCTCCCATGTAAATATCATTGAGTTGAAGAGCCGCCGAAGGAGAAGCACAGAGACCGAAGAGAGAGAGAGAAAAGGAACAAGAAGAAGAAGAAGAAGAAGAAGAAGAAGAAGAAGAAGAAGAAAAAAAAGAAGATTGCCTGGAAGAAAGTTGTACTTAATAGGTACTACCTATTGAGATTGAGGGTCCTTTTCTACTTCTACATTCTACATACAATTTCCCATTTCTCCCTTGAACAACTTCACAATCACGAGTGTGTAACATCTCTATAGAAGCACTTCACTTGATCTGGCTGTTAACACCACCACCACCACCCGAGTCCCATACACATTTCAACGACGACAACAACGACGACGACAACAAAAGTAGGCATATATAATAATGGAGAAGCGCACCAGTGTAATGACCAACACGGGCGGCACGGCAACAATGAAATCCACACACACACACACACACATACAAATACAGTGTACCATATGTAGATATTAGATATAAAATGAAATGAAGCCATCCGAAATTTTTGCTCTTGCTTCTACTACAGTTATTGTTCGCTTCGGTTGTTTCATGGCATGGCATGGCATGGCAAAGGAAATTTACGTATGCATTTCTTTTACTACGTATACTGTTTATGTGTATGAACGATGGATATGTTCTTTTATGTTTGCATGAGCTCAATCATAATTCCATATAGACTTGGAATATATTGCCAGGGATGAGAAGGAGAGTGTATGAATTATGAATATATACTCAAAGTCCATGTTTCACACACATATGAGAAAATATGAGAAGGAAAATACACTGCTGCAGTTCCACAGGTTTATTATGAATTTCATGTTATACTCATGTTCACATGTCATGTGGAATTCTTTGCCTAAAAACCTTTTAGTAAGGAAATGAAATCATTTTTGGCGGCGTCTTTAGTCAATTTTACTTACGATATTAGATAGGATATAAAGCGCATGTACATATGCAGACCTTCCCATCGCAGTCGACTATAAAACTAAACCCACAGTAAAAATGTGAGCGAGCAGTTGAGAAAATGCAGTCACTGATAAAATTTAAAATGACAATTTTTCAGACTATCAACTAATTGTTGTTGATTGCACATCTGGCATCCGAATGTACAAAATACAAATACTGCTCACTGCTTTCCCTTGAAATCCAGGAAATCTTTGCATACATGAGAATATTCAAAATGAAATTTTGAATTTTGAATTGTTTTTGATCCTTCTTCGAGAATTGTAGAGAATTTAAATTTTCATCCTGTAAAGTTTAATTGGTGATTCTATTAATGTTCGGTGTTGTGTGTATTTTGTTGACAAAATACCCAGAGGTGGTGAAATGTCTACAGTTGAGGTTTGCATTTTGTTTCCAGCGTCTATTCTGATCCCGAATTTCCTAGTAAAAAAACAACACTAATTGATGTTTTACAGCCGGACAATCATAATTTAGTAGTTGAATTTTTTGAGAAGGAAAAGTAATTTGAATGGAAAATTTGGAAGTTTTTCGCTTTTTTATCTTTCCTCCTTTGACATTGAATTTACGTACTTCAACTCTTGACATTTAAACAGCTCTTGCTCTGTTTCGGTAATGGTAAATGGTGTGAAATGGTTGACTTTCAACAAACTCAACTCGAGAGACGAAGAGAGAGAGAAAGAGAGAGAGAGAGAGTCAGGGCACAGATGATGGTAATGAGAATGAGACGATTTTCCCCAGCCAAATGGCAAATGTTTCCAACTCATTTCACTTTACATTTACATTGACAGACTCAACAAAAAAATACAGCCTATGCATCTTCAATACATTTTCCCCCTTTCAAGTGTTTCTTGAAAATCGTAAATTAGGGCATCGTGAGCCCATTTCCCATTTTACAACCTCAGTCAGTGCTCGCATGCACTTTGTACGATTGTAATTTAAAATTCTCTTTAAAATCACATCTGTCTAATAGTTACTGCGCTCCGTACAAACTCTACATTAAATAAAACTCTATAGACAAAAAAAAAACCAAGAAAACTACAAAAATATTCCTTCATGTTTCGTTTGCAGGCGTTTCAGAGGGTGGAAAAATCCGCCTGATTTCTCATTCCACAGAATTCCATCACATTTAATTTAGAATTTAATAAAAAAAATCCCGGAAACTGATGCAAATCCCTCAAGATTTAATAGTAAATGAATGCAGATACTCAAGTGATTATGAGGAAAAGCTCATCGAATCTCCAAAAAATCATTTGGCAAAGGGAAATACATAACATATACAGATATGAAGAGTTGAAAAATGTGTTGACTCTTGATTCTGGACGGTATGTTATGTACATGGATGACGGTGTATGTGAGTGTGTGAGTCTAGCAATGTTGGGGAAAAGGAAAACGAAGTGGTTTTTGTGGGCAAGGGAGGATCCTCATTGCTTGATAGAAGGAGGAGGATTCGTAGGGATTGGGGAGATCCCCAGAATGGACCACAGGAGACCTGAAACGTTTGTTATGAATGGCGTGCCAACTGGCCTATAGAATTAGTCGTCCACATAATACCTCCAGAAAGAGAGAGAGAGAGAAAGAGCATTCATCCAGCCACTATATATTCACTACTCACATATACACCAGAACTAGAGCCAACACAACACAACACACCGTCAACAAAAACACAGACTGGCAGAGAGGCAGACAGAGAGGAAACTATAATATAGCCATATATAATATAATATAGCACCTGAGATTGCAGTTGTTGCAGTCAAGCATGTTTAGCCATGGACTAGAACTACATACATACAGATACAACAGAGTTCTCCTCATCCTCACCCAAGTGCCAAAGGATATCGAGAGAAAATCCCATACAGATCGTCATATCCTCACAATCAGTCGTATACTCAAATACTCACACAGCCATACTATACTCATACTCGATAGTTAAAAACCAAAAAAGGTACTCACTCAGTTGATTATATTCTTATCCTCCAAACTACATATATTCCCTCTACGTATCTCTGTGTGTAGTATTATACATATTATCCTATTACCATATGGCACAATTGTGTGTGTGTAGCACCACTGTCCAAAGCACGTAGCCCATGTGTGTGTTTATACATATTACATATATATGTGGTGTGGGATCATATCATATATATACGATAGAATATGTAGTGAGTGGACTACAGCAGGTATTCGTGAGTAAGTGAGTGTGTGGATTGTGTATATGTGTTGTTATGCTCTAGTGTATGTAGACTGTATGGATCGGCATGTGATGGGATGTGTTTCAAGAATACCAAGACAGACAGACACACTTTAGTCAACTATTATCCTTCGAGTCGAGCCGCCGAAAAATCCTTCTCAAGGAACACAGACATATCGTCATCTTAAAAACACTCTTGACTTCTCCGCATGAGTGAAAATTGTTCCTCTCTCAACAATCAATCGGAAATTACGAATTACTCAATTCCTTCCGACAACATACCAACAGACAACTGAGGAAATCGTCTAAATTAAGCCAATTTAAATCCTTCCCCAGTGGGATAATTATTGTTCCAGAGACAAAAACGTTTTGACTACAAAGATAACGATAAGAGTTGTGATGATAAATTCCACAATATAAAAGTACACGGATAATTAAAGTTGATACTTTATTTGATTTCCTTTTGGAACATGCTACTGGTATACTGTGACATGAGAGTACTCATATGTGTCCATGTGATTTGGTTGTGAAATGACTGACGTTGATTGGTGTCATCTGTCAATGATCATCAAGTTCTATTCCTGTCAATGCATCATCTAACTAACTGCTCGTTAAACTGCTAAAACTCTTCACCTTCATCAACAATAAACAGACAAAAATAAATAAACTGTGTGAGTTCTAATTGATAATGATGAGTAAATCGTTCAAATAATCAACGAATTAAAACATTTTGTGGAAGAAACTGAGAAGAAGATTTAAAAAGAAGAAAGAGAGAGAGAGAGCGAGAGAATTTACATATTTTTATTGACTTGCACTTAAATTTATTTGACTATACAAAAAAACGAGGAACATTCTGCAAGAAAAGGAAGTGTCCCAGCCCTGAGGATGAGAGAAGAGAAATACAAGAAGACGAAGACGACAACGTGCTTGTTCCACACAGAAACTTTTACTCTTTGCAAATAATTATCCTTCCCATTTCCGGCCAGTATACATACCGAGATACACACCATCACATCAACGTTCAACAATTCATTGTATTCGTCAATAAGGACCTACAGAGAGAGAGAGAGAGAGAGAGAGAGTCTCCCAACTTTACAGTATACACCCTTCATGTTCAAACACTCGACAAGTGTACTCATATTCACAATTTTATATACAAATACTCCATCTTTAATACGCACACACTCATCCTCAGACTCATTTCAATAACACTCTTGTCCAGTCAAAGTATTTTCTGTGGTGTGTGTGTGTGTCTGACGTCTGTGTGAATATGAGTATAGGGAAGTGAGTGAGTGTGTCTTTGTGTATGTGTGATTGTGTGTGGGTGCTTTCACGAGCTCAATTACCATCAGCCTGTGTCGCCTGTTTCTTCGCTTTTCCCCTCGTGTAGTACTTACTTTTTTTACATCTATACAATCACACAAACTCTGTGCTGATGAGTATTATATTATATTATTAGAATTGAAATTAAATACACATTTCACATTGCACTGTTTACATTCACAAACAAATCCAACGGGATTCAGTTTCCTCAATAAATGAAAGACATTGGACGGACATTGTAATCCAATATTAATTTGTCCATCAACAAAGAATTTCTTTTGACTTTTAAAAGATTCACATTGGATTTACCGAAGAATAAAATAATTTGATATAGTGTAACTCGAGAGTGAGGATTTTTACTTGAGTCACATTCCCAGAAAAACTCCAGACACTGATTTTTGTTTCGTTTTTGCAATGCAGTGAGGATGTGCTCAGCCATTAATTCCCATTTAAAACCATGTTCACTGCTCAACAAACCCAAAATATCATCAATCCACTTCACATTGTTACATCTACTTCATACAAATTGTGAACATTTGAGTGATCGGTGCTGGGAAGAAATCTTTTATTTTACTTCAGTGTCCCAAATTGTACCCGAATACAATCGATAGATTTATTATTCAGTAGTTTCCACATTTACAGTTTTTCTAATCTGCCCAAATAGAATAATAATTTTTAGAAAATTATTCTCTTTCCAAAAGGTTTACTGAGAAGCAAGACAGAAAAAAACTCCATATAAATTTACATATCCATTTTTACAACAAGAACAAGAGAGAGAGAGAGTGAGAGAGAGAGAGAAAAAAAAAGGGAGGATATTTGTTGGGTGAAAATATTATGCTATTGTTGTTGATAGTGTTGTCGACAAGTGGGTTGTTGACACGAAAACTATGACTCCCACAGTGTCCGTTTTGATTGTGATCATTGGATTTACATTGTTAATTCTTGTCGGGGCGATGGTTCCTCAGTCTTCTGCCCGGATTCCTCGGGGTCGGGGTCGTGGCAGTAAATGGTGGTAAGTAAATCACTTTGTATATATTATCTGTATTCCCATCATAAATCAACTGGATCCGAATTGGATCCGTGCATTGAGAAAATCCATATATTTAGTAGTAGTAATTATAGTTTTAACACGAGAAGCTAATGATGAAATGAAACGCATCCATAAATTCATAAATCACTACACATTTGGGACGAATAATTTGTATGGTAGAAAACTCGAAAACTGCAAGAAGAATATATGCAGATATTTTTAGTAGGCAGTTCTATAGTGAAAGAGAAATACATTTGAGGAGGAATGAGAGTAATAAATAATAAATGAATAAACCCGTCATCATCATCGTCCTGATCATCCTCATTCACAATCACTTTTCAATGTTGATCTATTCATTCTTCTTCATCCTGTCAATATAAAATAAAATACATGGAGAGTCAATCTCGTAAATCCTCGTGTATTTATTTAGGCGCATTTCGTCACACAATTTAACGCTGAGGTTCAACTTTCAACAGTGTTCCACCGTGTGTACTGTCATTTTCATTGTCACAGGAGCTGAGAAGTTCACAGTAGGACTCTGAAACAGTTGGATAGTCAGAATAGAGAGAGAAGAGCCTTCATAAATATACACGAGAACAGAGATAGAGAGAGGTTTCATTGCAGTGTAGAGCAAGTTCTCAGATCGTTTGGTCAAATGAAAAAAAGAATTCCATTGGTGACACTGAAACTCATTTTCTTGGATTCTCTCTCTCGATCCCTTCGACTTTTCCATAATATACCTTTCAACGGTTGAGGAACAAATTGACTTGACTTCTCGGTGGCCTCTCTCTCTCTCTCTCTGTGTTCATACACCACAGAAAAGGTGTTTTATGATGTCCAACAAGAGAGCCACATCTTTTCCCTCATCATTACCGTCTTGTCAACTCTCCAATAAGTCCAATTCTTAGGTCCTTATTTTTTGGGGGGTTTTTAAAGGAACCCCGAGAATTCACATAAGGAGGAAAATGAAGAGTTTATGAAGACTTTTTGTTCTTTAATTTTCCTCCTCACACTGTATTTCGGAAATTTTAGAACCTTTTTTTGGCAACTTGCACCGATGGATATTGTGCATAGAAATCCCTTTGCATTGTACGTTTAAATAGAGTAAAATGAGGAAAAGCAAGGCATTTTCTTCCACACCTCCAGTACAGAAATAATCTATATGATGTATAACAGGAGATACAAACAGAGAGAGAGAGACAGCACCTTAACCATCAAAAGAGGAGGGAGGAAGGGAAAAAATTAGTATTCGAAGCAAAAAGTCGGGAGGTGGGTCTCTTTTCTTTCTGCTTGCAAGACAACAGTACTCGAATTTTAGTTATTATGAGCTTTGTAAAGCACAGCAGGCCGTAGTTACTTCCATATATACTCCATTTTTATTGCCTGTCGTTAGTATTTGACTATTTGATAATAATGAGAGCAGTCATGCAGTTTTATTGAAGACGATAGTGAATATCCCCAATATTTCAATGTATTTCACACGGTCACTTGTGAGAATTCGTCTCATCTCTTCATTGTATGTCCAGTTTTAAATTCTACTTGAAGGTCTGTATACAATTTCTATGTTGCTGGCGGACTGTCGAATCCTCAAGCGTAAATGGGACGAGTCAACGCTACAATCTGCAATCCACCTGCGTATAATTTCGTTCTTCTTAAAGTTGTATTTGTACAACAATAGACTATTTCAACGTTGATTGTTGCAAATATTGCACTCTTAAAAGGCTGTACTTGTGAATGAATGAATCTTGTTCTTTGCAAAAACATTCTAATCTCATTTTTACGTGCAGACGTGCAACATTCAGAAAGCAGAATCAAGTTGATTTCATTTACGCCAGAGTTTTTTTTTTTGTTTTCTCTTTCGGATCAAATCCAGATTTCCTGTTTGTGACGTAAACGCTTAATGACCGGGAACAAAATTTTAAAATCAGTAACAATAGATTTTTTATGGGAGAGAAAGACAAGAAAAAGAGATGAATTCACTCAATTTATCTATTGAAAGTGAGTGGGTTTTTAGTTTTTAGTGGGATCAGACAAAGAACTTGGTTTGTGTGTGGCTGTTTTTGTCGTGGACAGTTCCCAACACATAAGCTCTCCACAAAAATCTATCGGTATTAGCGCAAACGGCAAACTATATACAGCTATCAAATGCAAATGCCTTTCAAAACCTCCATATTTCAAATGATTTATTGCTTGGTTGCATTTGGTTCAAATTTTAAATTGGAATTCCCGTGATTCGTCCGACAAAGAAGTGTTACATGGCAGATGACAGTTTTTATTGTTGGTGTTGTGGAGGAAAGTACTTGAATATGTGTGTGTGAATTGGGAAATCTATCAAGGGGAAATATAAACCATATAAAAATGACTGTAATAAATAAATACACTGTCTGTACAAAGAAGCCGAGCTTTGGTCATCATTATGACTACCTAAATATTGGGGGAAATGAGATCCGTTAATACTTACTTACTTTGTGGTTCAAGTGGACGAATTGTTGACGGCTTGCGGGAGTTTTGGGTGAGTGCAGTTGACTGTGGAGGGCTTATAAAAATTCCATCAGCTTTTTTGGTTTAGACAAGAGGGAGACTGCGGGTGATGTGATTTGATGTGATGTAGGTGGGTGAGCGAGTTCTTGTATGTACACAGCATACACATGTACACACTAATTGTAGCCTGTACATGTGTTGGATTTTTAAGTCTAAAAGTTTGTTGACTGTACAAACAATGGTAAATAGAGAGAATGTTTACCAGTGGCCAGTGATGACTGACTCGCGAGAGTGTACTTATATACACTTACGATATGTAGTACCTTATGTTATGTATCGTAGGTAGATTGAAGGAAAGGTGAAACTTAATGAAGTGGCAAAAGAGGGATTTCTCCAGCATCTTGTACTTGATTTTTGATGGATTTTTGAAATATTTAATATACATTGTAGTTAATAGGGAATGGTTCATCACTCTTGCAGAATTTTAGTATAGTATTTTGAGATAGCTGACCACCTTCCGATTGTCATGGTAGATTACCACCATCTCCATTATAGTCTGTCGTAAGTCTCCTTTCCTTCACCATCAGGCCATCAGGATTCAACAAGGATTTTTGGACTGGGAGCAAACATCTTTTTCTCCTCATTGTGTTCGTTCCAATTCCGATTGTATATGTCCACGGGAGAGAGAGACGTTCGTGTTCGTAAAAATGTACAATGGCTCTTCATATACAACAACATCAAGATAAATAACACACATTTTCTATAGTAGAGCAATGGTGGATGACACATGGGAGAAAAATATATGGAGAAATGGAGAAACTGGTCCCTTTTGAGTTAGTGATTCATCCAAGCATGGCATTATTCTCCAGGTTGTTTCATCTGACGGTGAGTGTGGTGGCCCTTCTTCTTCCTCTTCCTCTTCTTCAAGTTAGACCACACCATGTCAAAAGCCCGTTGAGTACAATCAAGACACACAACTAACAACTACATGGACATGGACAACGACAACGACAACGACAAACGTCCAGGACATATTCGTGTATAATTGTATATGGTATGCAAGCAAAAATCTATGACGACAACTAGACATACACTCCGCATACTTCTTGTCCGTACATTATATTATATTATTACCTGTACCATGAGCCCCGTCTCGTATGTACTTATACACGCTGTACTTTATGTTTTGTACTCTGAGCGTAATTGTAAAGTAGTGTGTGTATACTTGGAGCTGTCATTGTCATGATGAGTTCATGCGCAGGCTTCCCTTTTCATTTAAATGAACATTCAGCCATATACACAACACAACACACACCAAGGGAACGAACAAAAGTCTAGAGGAACTAAACTAAATGCATGTATACATAATATGTCACCCACCATGTAGGCAACCTTTCAGCTTTCAGCAGCTCCTCATCTCCCAAAACAAAATGTCTTGATTTCAATTTAGATCCACGTTGATACATACCCTCGAACAATTTCCCTTTTCAATTATGTTATTATCATTATTAAAATTACCCTACACACACGGGGAGAGAGAGAGTGATATGGAGAGTCTGGAGCTGGGTGAAAACTTAATCCTTTCAACAAGTCCATTGACCATTGTCAACAGTAATACCGTTTTCAAGTCATTTTCAAGCTCTTCGCCGTCCACCTTCCTCTTTTTTTGTGAGTACGAGTCTATTTACTTACATTGTTGACTGCATGTACGGAGGAGACTGAGGGGAAGTTTCCTGTTTATTTCCTTTCTATTAGAATCCTTTTTGGCACAAAAGGTGCAGAAAGGCTCCGATATCTTGAACACTCGAACACAGAAACACTTTGCGCTATTAAATTAATTGAGTCACCTACAATTTACAAAATACTTTTCAAAATACCAAGGAATCTCTCTCTCTCGTTCTCCTCACTCCAAAACATTTATTCATGCACAGAAAATACAGATGAATGGAATGGAATGGAATGCAGGGGAGAGTAACTGTGTCTGTAGACTGAAACTTTGAATGTTCCAGAGGATGCGACAAATGTCGTAAATGGCCAGGTCATTTTATAATGGGTCAAGTTCTCTCAAGTTCTCACAATCCGCATACCGTCGTACAATACCTAGATATCTTTACAGCCAAAGTCGAATAGGTAGATAACAAAAAACACACAACGTAACAACATTTAACCCTTTGAAGGTAGGGAATCTGTATACATGTTGTGTCTGTAGTTCCTTTTGAGGGTCTCTCTCTCTCTGCCTCTCCTCCTACTCCTTACCCATGGAAATCTTGATAAAAAAACATCAAAAAACAAAAGCATATATACACTGCTGCAATCCAGTTGACAAAAGAGGGGACTTATCGCTTCAAGCTTTGAGATTCAATGAAAAGCCATCTCACTCACTACTTACCCCTCACTATAAAAAAAAACCTTCACAATTTACATGGTAAAGTTTTACATTATTGTCTTTTACGACTAACAACTACCCACCATTCCGATACGATTATAAAACGGATACAGCAGCAGCAGCACCACTAATACTATTTCCTATAAAGATTTCTTCACCTGTCTCTGTAGTTCGTGAGCTGACGATGAGAAAAACTCGGGCTTGATAAATGAAAATGAATTTTTTAACATTTCATTTGCGTCTGACTACTTGCAGCCGTACATTTACTTTACTCTCCTTAGCCATTTCCCCTCCAGACCAAACAAACTCCGATGAGAAAACGTGCATGGTCAATTATTGTCATGTGAGCTCACTGGAGAAAACAATAAAAATAATACACAAGAGAGAAAGAGAGAGAGAGAAATGTCTACATTATGCGAGGAATTTACAGTCAAGCTTTTGATACTCTTTCTCTCTCTCTCTCTCTCTGTCGCTCTCGCTGTATTCCATTAATAAGCAATAAGAGGAAAGCGCATGATTTCCGTACACACAGACACACATTCTTTGGATGTGATTTGTGAATTATGTTTCGAAAATTGTATATGTACACACAAATTCATTTGAATGCTGAAACAAAGCGGACAAAATGAGAGGCAGAGAGAGAGAGAGAGTCTAATGGTTGTGAATGTATTAAGTGGATGTTCTGCTGGAGGACGACAGTGATGATCATGAGATGTGGAGTCAGAGTTGGAGAGAGAGAGAGAGAGAGATAGAGGTAAATTTTGAGAATGACGATATGATGGCTACTGATGATAACCCTTCCTCATCCTTCCAAAACAAATGAGTGAAGAGAAAAAGCAGTCTCTGCTTCTTCTTCTATTTCTTCTTCGTCTTCTTCATCGAGTATGCATCAGGCTCATCTGTAAAGTCAAAAGCGTACTTTGTACATTTTTACACAGTATTCTTCTCATTGTCAGTGTGTGTAACGTAATAGTAGTATTTGTATTTGTATTATTATTATTCCCAAGTCTCAAGTCGTACTCGTAAGTAGGAATAGCCATGTAGGGAGATATCAAAGTCATGTGATTGTGATATTTGTTGTATTTGTATTTTGTATGTGGGTAGCTTTGAATGTTTTCTCTGTCTCCAAAGCGTCCCATACAGTCTAAACTACAGATATATATATATGTAGAATGATTTTATGTATGGTACAGTAGATACTACATAGTATGTAGTACATACTACAGATACAGGAGACAGTGTGAGTCAGTAAGTCAGTACACAAATTCGTCTGAAATTCCGTCGGTCCGTCACTGAAGGATCCACACGATGATACTACGAAGATGCGATGCCTTTTGAATTTGAATAGGGAAAAACAAACTCATGGGAAAAGCATCCATGATCATGTAAAAACCATGTTTATCTATCTACCACCGCCACCAACTATCAGCTATACAAATAATACACAACACACACGGAGGAGGAAAAAAAACATTGAGGGAATTCAAATAGTCAACTGTCGTAGTAATATCAAAATCTTTATATATTGTACTTGTTTTTCTATACATGTTCTTGTACTTATATATGAATGCATGTATTTTCTCCTCTTTCGAATTCGATCTGAGTTCTTCCCTCATCACATCATATCACGTTCAAGTTCTTTATCTTTCAACTGACGATTAGTCATTACTGTTCTATCTGTACTACATAATACATAATACACAAAACACACACACAGACACACACACGGTTCCTCAAGGCTTCTTTATCAAACAACATTATACTACTACTACTTTTTTCAATTACCCTTCTAAATGTTGTTTCATTAGTACTTACCGCAATTCCCTGTGCAGAAGCTCAAATCCCCTGTTCTAACTATCAAAAACTAATGAAATGCCATATTTTTGTTCACTTTCAATTTTTCCTTGCCGCCAAACAAAGAAAAAACTGTGGATATTCGGAAATTCCTCCCATTTTAGTTTTACCATATAAGTTATAAGTTTGATATGAGCATTGTGGACATGGGTATAAAAATCCGAGAAGAAATGATTGTCTTAAGATAAAAAGGATTAAAAGTCGAGGAAGAAAGGAATGGTTAATTTGAGTAGGGTTCAATTCAAACTTCAAAGTGAAACGGTTCAAAGTTGAAAGTAAATTTTTGAATAAAAGAGAAAATGAGAGAGAGAGAACGGTGTTGTTTTCATATTTGTAAAGAATGAAGAAGAATAAAAGAATAAGGAAAAGTAAAAAGAAGTGAGTTGTCATGGACGGAGGGAGGGAGGGAGAAGAGATGTCATTGTCGTCGTCGAGTGTCGTCAGTGTAGTCGTCGTGTCGCCATCGAGAATGGAGAGGCCATTGATTCCTCCAGTTTGACTTTTATTGCTATTATTACTATTACTATTACTTTACTACTATTATATTAGTAGTGTTATTGTTATTATTATTATTATTACTATTGGCGACCCGGACAAGAATATTATAAAGACGTGTCTAGTTGTTGTTCACATTGTGGATTTTTGTTGACACCCTCGATGAAATGTGACAGGAGTAATCCAGTTGAAGTTTATACTAATGGTTTTTGTCACGGCGAGCATTACTTGTCCTTTGAAATCATACCACAGAGTGTGTATACATATGTATATGCATACATAGTTATTGGTTATAGATACCCAGTCAGTCAGTCGGTGAGCTATATCCCTCCTCTCCGTCGTGTCATGGGAATGACTTTGCCTTTCAATTTACTCACCTTCATTAACTGAACACCAACACACGCAGTAACCAGTAACCAGGAATCACATGTACAGAAATTTCCCCCATCGTCTTCCTTTCCTTTATTACGCATTCATTCATGAACGTATTTACAAAAATTCAAAAATGAAACTTGACGTATGATACAAATACAAATTACAAACAACAAACAACAAGGAGAACGGTAAAAATGAGGAGGAATTTGCCAAATTTCCTGGGGTCAAAAACAACCAAAACAATGCAAACGAATTTAAGGAAGAAAATCGTCTTATTAAAAGTATCTGTCTGTGCAGACATGAGACATGAGACATGAGACATGAGACATGCATACGTTTGAATCTAAATTAAGATATTGGTTTGTTCAGTTTATTGTTTGTTTTCCCTTGAAGCATTTTCAATTTGAATTTCAATGTGTAAAACTGGAACACTTACAGTTAGCTCAAGTGTCACTTAAGGCAAATGGGGAATGGTAGCCATGAATAATTTTAAGAAGGATTTTTAAGGTGATAAAGAGAGAGGAGTGTTTATTTGTTTGTGTTCCATGCAGTTTTTCCAGTTACTTGATCACACGGACATAAATTCCCTAAACATTATTGTCGCCATTTCCCCCATTAAAATAAGAAAGATTTGGTGGTATTTCACCGATACGCAATGTTGTCATCATTATATTGTCACAAACGATTGCTCCTTGCTCTTCATCTCTCTCTGTTTCTCTCTGTATATATATATACCTATATGTATAAATACTGGTTGTCGTTTTCCGTCCTTTTATTTGTTATGGTGGAGTGTGCTCGTGCACACTCGTAATAGAAATTTCTTAAACGCTGTCATTCCTCATTCTGTCACTTTACAGTCTCAACTCTACACTCAACTGCAAACTGTACACATGCAAACACTTACATTTGAATTGACTTTTGTATCAGATTCTGACAAAAAAAAAATGGCAAGAGATTTATTAAGAAAGCCTCCCAGAAACAAACAGAAACGTAAAATATGAATTACTACATGAAATCCTATGGGAAATGTTAAATATTAAATGTCCAATCGATTAAACCAGATCTTCACTCATAAATCATAAATCATTACGATTCGATATGACCAATCTCAAACAAATCTTTAAATTTCCTGCTGTGTGCTTCCTCTTTTTCCGCCTTTGGTACAAGATGATGACTATAAATTTTATTCGAGGAGTTGATGATTTAACCAGTGCACTTGGACGGGATCGTCGTCTATAAATCTCACTATTAATCTGTACACAATCAGTGTGTTTACTTTTTTTTTGATCTTGTCTTTTGTCATTCATTTCCGTTCCCGTCATCAATTTATTTTTATCATTTGTCATCATTTTTGAATGATGCGTGCGGGTGTGGGTGTTGGTGTTGCGTTACTTCATCTTCAAGTTCCTGAATAGTTTTCAATGCAATTTGTTTTTTTTGTTTGTTTTTTAAAAGGGGGATAGCAAAAGTAGGTGAGCCGACAAATTTAATACAGAATACGATACGAGGGGGTGGGATTGGTGGGAGTTATTTGGAGCCCGCTGTTCAGGCTGTCCTACGAAAGAAACAGCAACGACTCGTCCGAGAAAACCGTGGAGTATTAGAGGCCATCGCTAAAGGAGCCAATGAAGCCATCGTTGAGTGCAAACATCAATTTCGGAATCGTCGATGGAATTGTCCTACCAAAGCTTTTTGGCGTGGCAAAAACCTTTTTGGAAAAATCGTCGACAAAGGTTTGTTTCTTTTTATTATTATTATTTGTCGTTGAAGATTAAACATAAAACATAACCAGTTTTATCAGATTCAGAAGTATTGTCTAGACCTAAAGTTTAAAAAAAAAATTATACTTTATATGTGAGCAAATAACAAATGAGCATTTACTCTTTTTTTTTGAGCCTAGTTGAAATTCTATAAAATAAAAGTTAAACATGGCTTTAATGTTAAAATTTCCTGTTTAATCATTTCCAACAGCTCGAAATCAAACTCAAGCTCAAAATTAGCCTAAAGTCAAAGTGATAACAGAGATTATACGATACGTCTCTCTCTCTCTCTCTCTCTCTCTCACTCTGCACATAATACGAGACTTTTTAGTACAACTATATACAACTATTGTATACAAGAGCGTTTTTTTCCTTCCATATCTTTAGTCAGTTGTCAGTTGATAGCCTTTTTTGAGCACGACTGTCTACTCTTCCTCATATCATATTTCATATTTACATACTCATCATGATTAAGATTTGAATTTGACTGAGGAGCTGGCTGCTGCTGCTGATGTTCATGTTCAGCTAGGCTCATGATGATGTTGATGTTGATGATGATGAGAATGAGGATTCATTTCTTGTCGTCGTGAAGAAGAAAGGCATTGAGAGAGAGAGAGAGAGAGAGCCAAAGAGTCAGAGTCAAGGGTCAAATAGGGTCAATCAGCCTCTCAAAAAAATCATCATCAATTTTTTTTCTTTTTGCCTTGTACCTTTCCCATTATGCATGCTCAATGCAGCAACAATGTTCAAGCTCCCATATTGCATTACGCATTCCATCGACATCTTATGAACATCCACATGGAAATTCATCCGGTCCAAAAGTTCAAATTCAAAAAATTCAT
Source organism: Gisinianus flammeolus (assembly GCA_034699125.1). Classification (NCBI taxonomy): domain Eukaryota; kingdom Metazoa; phylum Arthropoda; class Collembola; order Symphypleona; family Katiannidae; genus Gisinianus; species Gisinianus flammeolus. Next base: position 29,651 of record JAIUND010000571.1, read on the forward strand.
ATCCAAAATTCAAAATGAAAACCAAATGAATATGCAGATGATGTGTAGTCGGGAAAATATACGAGTCTCTCAAAAAGTCTCCAACCAATGATTTTTTCCCTCTCTCTCTCGCTCTCTCTCTTTTTCATTGACTTGAACTCCATATTTTGGATATGTAACTTGGAAATTATGCAGCTGTACAGGTAGAATTCTCTCGTAAATTACCCTGATTTAAATTCTTACTGAAGGGGGGAATCGAAGGGAGGAGAGAAACAAATATCAATTTGCAAGGAGGAGAGAATAACTTTTCACCCCAAAATGTTCTTTATTTCCTTTGAATATTTTTATGAAATTGATAAAAGAATTTCGATATATACATATATGAAAATGTGCGTGTATAAATATTGTGTAGAGATTGTGCTGAATAAAAAGTATGAGGATTTTTAAAGGGGAATGTGAAATGTGGAAATTGAGGGGGAATGGAGATGTGGAGAGTGTACATTACATAGAGTAGTGTAAGAGTCTACAGTGTAGAGTCTACACTGTAGACTAGACTGTGTGTGTATGTAATAAGAGTGCGGGAGCTGTAACAGACAAGAGGCAGTAAAAACAACTTGATTTCGAAGGCCAACCTCAATGAAATAGTCTCTTAATCCATGCGAAGCGGTGTGATGTGAGATTTGTGTATGTATAAATGTATGTGTGTTTGTGTGTGTGTTTGTGTGTCGGAGCACAAGCTGGATGGAGCTCAAAAGCTTTTCTGCTGCTTATTATTATTATCATTATTATGATCATGTAGGCGGCCTCATGTAACATCATACATGCACCAGCCCAACGTTTTACAACCATTTAAATGAAACTCTGCACTGTAACTACATCAAAATAACAACAACAACATCAACAACAAAGATTTGAACATTTGAACAATAAACAAAAGGACAGGAACATTTAGCATTCTAAAGAAAACTGATACTAAATATCAGTAGCTCACCACAGTCAGAGTACCAATCCACAAGTGTAATAATGACGACGGCAATCACACAGAATCAAATAGTGAAGATGAAGAAATATCAAAGGAGTGAACATTTTTCGTTCAAACATCTGTAATACTGTAGTACAGACAAATATTCAGTTTAAATGTGTAAATAAATACTCTCTGTACACGGATTTGCTCTGCTAGTTTTTAATTACTCTGTATAGAAGTTGGTAGACACTCTTCGTATGGACAGAAATCTTACGTAGAAAGTTCTCCAGCACATGCAATAAGAAAACGAAGAAAAAAACTAGTAATATGTGTAATATTTTTTTCCCCTGTGAATTTCATTTGCATACAGAATGTATTGAGAGGATGGAGATGAAATGGGAATAATAATATGTATCGTATCGAGTCATGGTATGTGTAGGGAGTAGGGAGTAGGGGTGAAGATGAAGAAGATGGTAGAGGGATCAAGTTGATGCTGATGAAAAACGTGTACCTTCCCCATTCACAGCCGGCTGGAATTAATTACAAACTATGATCCATTCATTTGTCATGACCAAGCCCGTGATCGTGGGCATTTAAAAAACGCTTATAACAAATCTCATAAAACATCATTATCCTCTCTCCATCAGCCATTTTCCATACGCTCAATTACTTACGATGAGTCCTCTCTCTCTCTCTCTCTCTTTCCCTCTCTTCGGGTTGAAACATTTAAAAATGTACATATATGTTTTACAGATACTCGGACCCATACTCAACTTGTGTATAAATAATAAAGATAATATTCTCAGAGGAACCGATGCCGAATCCTCCTCGTGTGCATCAATTTGATTTACCCGTCGTCGACTCTGTATATGAAAACTCACCGCAGACCAACCAACCAGTAATGCACACCTTCAATACACCACAAAATATCCTCTCGAAAATTACTTTATTAATCCCTGCATGATTTCCATAATATTCTATCTATATCTTATATTAGACTTGAGGACTTTTTTTTTTACATATTCCTATCGTTAGCTTTTTGGTAACTCTACACTAACGAGCCGCTTTTCTCATTCATACATACACAGTATAATACACACATTTTTTTTATTGTATGCAGTAGTATGCACCCAAGAAATTTCCATTTGATGACCAACTGATGATTTCATTTTCTGTTTACATGTAGACAGACAGAGAGAGAGAGAGAGAAAGAGAGAGGGAGAGAGAGAGAAGTAATTTTGAACTTGCTTGATTCTTGAAAATCATCATGGTCATCACGGCTATGAATAATCAGTAGCTGTCACTTGTACCAATATAAAAATGGTCATTTATTTTCCTTTACACCTTCATTTCATCGCACAATCAAACCTTTCCCATAGGAAAATTTAAAAAAAACTACACACGAGCATAAAAGCAATGGAATGGACAGCAGATTACATAAAATTCCAATAAAATTACAGCAGATGCTTCAAGAATAGAATTTTTCTCTTCTTCTTCTTCTTCATCTTCCTCTTCAGCATTTGAGATTTGATAGTTGGCCTTTCGTGTGTAGACAAAGTTGAGAGGATTTAAGGTGTTTGTTTTGTTTTTGAGTAAGTAATACGTCATAATATTATTTGTACGAGCAAGAGAGAGAGAGAGAGAGCGAGATCAAGATTGCTGCTGATGTTTTGTTTTGTTTTGTCTTGTGGTGATGAGTGAAGAAATTCGCGTAATTATCGGGAAAGTGGAGAATCCGCTTTGGTTTCCCACGTTTCTTCCTTTGTGGAGTATCAGTGTATTCAGTAGTCAGTTGTGTGTAGAACTGTAGACTCTACACTCTACACTGTAGACGACGCAGTATATGCAGACGAAGGATGGAGAATAAAAAGAAAACGAAGTAGCAGACGCAGAATAAATGTAAAGGAAAAATTTTAGGTCCTTGTTTTTACTGTTTTGATTATTCTTCTTCACCTTCATCATGGCTTTAGTTTGAGTTTTGCTCTTTCCTCTTGCATCTCGCACTAAACGCTCAGCCATGAAATGGGTGAGACAGACGAACGGACGGACGAACAGACAGACGTAGGTCTTGTCTTTCGCTTATTACTATGTACTATGTACTCGTATATACATACGTTTTTCATCTGACTCAATTTACACACTTTGAGCATACTAATGCATACATTATTATTATTGTGTGCCTGCATATCATGTGCACAGATTCCTATCATATTGTATCTTGTGTATTGGCTCATCCTGTGAAGATGAAGATAAAGATTTTCATTATCCATGTAATGACTGCGAGAAAGAAGGAAAGAGAGAGAGAGAGGGAGAGATAGAGAGTATCGAGTGTTCATATGCATACATGTTTTGATACAGTTGGATGTTGGATGTTGGGTCTTCTGCCGGTCGTAGTTTCAGGGTGGTAATGGCTTTTGCCAAACACCTGTGGCTCATCTCAGTCAGTCTCACTCTGACCAGTCTCTACGTATGTGTACGCCTTGATCTCTATATTTTCTATGACATACTATCCGTACACAACATTTCCAGTACATAAATATGTAGCTTCTTTTGATACAGTTGATAGCTTGTGTTTGTACTTTGTATATACAGACACTCTTGAAATATTTTGAATTGGTAATTTGTATAATATGTGGATATAGCAGACTAATGTTAAACCCATCTTCATTTTACAACTCATAGCATAGACGTACGTGCGGTCGGATTTGAATTCCATCATCATCAGCAGCTCCATTTGCGTTTCATTTACATTTACATTTATGTACAGATATATCGTATGTATCTGTATAGTATAGGAGTTGAGAATAGAGACTGGCAACACTCTCACACAAAAATAGAAATACACACGTGACACGTGTGCAATTTCAAATATAGATTATCTTTGTGTGTCCACACTATTAGCTTTAAGTTTTAGTATTGAGTTGATCAAGATTCATGATGATGATGATGATGATGATGAGGATGAGGATGACGACTGAATTACTGCACTGCACCGCTTGCACACACATTTATCTTTAAAGTATTACATTACACTTGTGACAAATATTAGTTTTAGTTTTAAAGCCTTGTCTTTTTGCTCAGTCAGTTTACCGTGTACAAAATATGACTATTGGATTCATGAGAAGATGAGTTATCTCTTGATTATCTCACAGAATTTGTGTACAGTATTAGAAAGGATGAGAAATGGGAGAGAGAGAGAGAGGGAGAGGGAGAGGAAATGAATAGTTTGAGGATGAGCAAGCTTAAAGAGTTAAAAGTTAAAAGAGTATTTCATCAATTGCGTGATGTAAGTCGTTTGGATTCATTAAGTCATCGTGGTATACCTGTTACATGCCGGGTGGGCCTCCCAATCATACTAAACCTAAACTAAAACTAAACTTTCAAGTCCCAAAAAAAAACATTAGTCCATTTTATGTATATATTATATTTGGTCTCTCTTTCTCTTTGGCTCTCTTACTCTGTAGTTCCCAAGTTCTCAAGTCTAATGGCTTGTTTGTTTGTACAATATTTGTACATGTACGTCTCATTTCTCATCTCATCTCATTGGCTCATCTCATTCGGAACGTCATTCTTTGCTCTTCTTTCTATGATATCGACTCTCGTATTGGTCTTCCCAAGTTCCCATCATCTCTGTATGTACATTTTTACACTATTCGTCATGTACACATTTAGCTTGTACACAGACAGAATTTAAAGGGATATTGAGTAAAATGTTTGGTGTCTTCGTTTTCTGTCGTGTCGTCGTCGTTATGGTCTTGTTGTTGCTAAATGATTTTGTGTTTGTATTTTTTTTTACAGCAGGGTATCATAATTTAGGAAAGTGTCTAGTAATTTTTATGACACTACTCGACACACTGTGTTCATGTTTATTGGAATTGTTGGAGTGGCTTTTGCATAAATTTTACAGAGTAACCAGGAAACAAAAGCAGTTTTTTTTCTCTCTCTCTAACAAAAATGAAATGGAAATCGTTGAGCAAGTGCGGAGAGTCATTGTGTGTGTGTGTGTATTTGAATGTGTGTGAGGAAAACATGTCGGTAAACAAAGGTCTATGGAATGAATATCTGTAAAAAATCTCTTGTATGACACGCTTGCTGTTCACATTTGAATCAAACTAGGACTAATTTGGGGTGGAGTACTCGTGGCATGTACTAAAAATGAAATGTGTTTAGCTGCACCTTCTTTCAATGACGTACACACTCAATCATCCACAAATTGAATGCAAACACAGGGTTTTTATCTGGAAATTCATACATACACAACACACACAGAGTAGATATTGATAAACAAAAACTATATACTCTGTCCCTCTCTCTCTCTCTCCATGTCAAAGTTTTTGTTTTGTATTGGAATTCGTATTGGAATCGAGTATGGAGATGAGAGTGTATTTAAATATTCTTCAACTTTAAACAGTACTTTTGTACTTGTATTTATTACACCTTGAGAAGATTTTATTGCCATTTAAAATATACCAGATAAAAGTACGTTACACAATAAAAAAATAAGGTTGATAAAAATACATTTTATATTTTCTTGAGCATTAGCATTGCAGAGGCAAACGTGAATCTTTGCCCTAGTAATCACACACACACACACACGAACAAACACAAATGCAGTATAGAAAAAGATTTAATATTTTCCCAACCCCGAGTTTCCTTAATGATTTATGATAAGATGTGTTCACCAGCGTATTATGGAAATGTATAACAAAAGAGCAATGATATAAAATACAAAGGTTGAGAGCACAACAATGAATCCAGACGATTGAAGATTTCAAGAGGATTTTTGGGGGTGAAGAAACCCCTTGGCGTGTTCCTCGCTGAGATCCGTCTTCACAAAGTGCTAACTTAATTTTTAGGGTCGATTCATTTGTCTTGTTGTTTTGTTTTTCTTTTCAACTCACTCTCCAACTCCAACTCCAACGTTCAGATATTGTTTGTCAATTCATTTCCTCTTGCTCATACATTACATTTACATACATACTCGAATATACTGACAATGAGAGTATGAACGGAAACTCATGTTAATTGAGTTGCTCTTTCGAATGGCAGTGCAATCGGATTTTAGATTTTAGTGCATATGATTTGTTTTCTTTTCTATTTTTTGCTCCCGTTCCTCTGGGAAATTTATAGGCATTTCATTAGGAGAGTGTAACGGTACCTAAATAAAAGTCTACGTCTGCAACAAGAGGAACTTTCATGAAAATGGAAAGTGAAATTAAATTTGTTCGAGTGTGGCTGTCATATATCTGTAGTTTAATTTTCCTCCTCTCGGATTAAAAAAAAGTGTGTAAAATTGTGAGCTCATTTTATGATATAGACAACACTAAAGACTAAAGGATTTGGTTTTCATTATACATATGGAGATACGCGAGAGAGAGAGAGAGAGAGAAAGAGAGAGTGAGTGTGTGAGTACTTTTCTGTGGATAAAAAGATGAGGATGAGATAAGGCTAATATGATGAAGATGAAAATGGATGCATGAAATGGAAACTAGGCATTACCTGTTACCTAATAGCCAGCGATAAGATCTAAATTGGGTAGAGCCCTGTAAATCATCATCCTCCAAGCTTAAGTCGCTTAAGGAAATCTTCTTATCCTCCTCATTCCCTCTATTTGTGTATCTATATTTTTATCTCGTACATGAGTCTATGTGTATCTGAAGTATCTGTAGTTCTGTAGTTGTAGTTATACATACGGTTGAATCCCAAGGGGAAGGTGCATATGGAATTTAAATGGACGTTTTCAGTTTCATTTACAGCCAATAATATAATCATAGACAGAGACACACATTTAAATTCATAGTCATGTAGTACTAGTCAAATTATACTTCTCTCTCTCTCTCTTTTACCATAGTACAAAAAAAATGATGTGGAGATGAGGTTAGAGAAAAACTGTGTACGACATATTCTTCATTCGTAGGTATTCATATAGGACGAGGTGATCCAAAATTTGAGCTCATAATTCATAATCCACTAATCCAGGCGACATACCATTTTATGTTGGGTGATTTTACATTTTCCATTTAATGGATGTGAGCTAAAAGCTTTCGTTTACTTTGTGTCATCCTCCAAAAACCTCATTCAAAATACTCGGAATTTACAGCCATCGTTGACGTCATGACAAAGCCATTGCATTACATTACATTTAGCCTTCAAATAAATAAATACTCGAGTGTATCTGTAAATTGTAGAGATTCTCACTCATCTCATATTGACCTTATATACGCTACACATTTCTACATCATATCATTATTCTCTGTACAGACTGCACACACTGTGTACTATACAAGCTTTTTTAAACATTTTATGATAATGCGGTTTTTCTCCCCTTTTCACTCACTCATTTTAAAGTGATTTCACATTCATGCAGGAATTGTGGAATTTTTACAGAATTTATCAAAAAAAAAAAATAACAAATCTCCAAAAATAGTTTCCATCAAATTCTAATGGGAATGTCCGCATGAATCTATGCATTGATTGAGGATTATTATTATGATTGTTTATCCGAGCAAAATTTGGATGTGAACATTCAGTGTTTTTTGTTTATTTTACGACAGGAATCAAAATCTATGAATAGTTGAATACTTTTCTTGTGGTTTTGGTTGGTAGCCTGTCAGTTATTTGAGTGTAAGTACATACATTCAAATTGTCCAGAGGGAACACTCGGTTCATTGTTAATTGTTACATTCTTGAGGAAGTGAGTGTCTTGTCTGTGTGTGTGTGCAGTTGTGTTGTGTAGTAATGTGTAGGTAGTCGGATTGCCTGGGATAATAATTGATAGTAAAAGGGATTGTTGGAGAACCGATACACACAGAGATATCCAATAAATAAAGTTGAGCAAAAAGGGGCACCCCGGGTAAGCCTTGTGTTTTCTATTGAAGAAATTGAATGAACACACACACACACACTCACAAGTTCATAGCGTTCCTATTACGGATTTTTTCCCTGGAGGTAATGTGTAACCAGAACCAAAGGCAGCATCAGCATGTCAGCATCTGTACCAGTTCCACTACTACCAGAATTAGAAACAGAGAAAGCTCTGTGTGTGTAATATATTTAATAATAATAATGTAACATGTTCACGCTGGTAATGTAAAGAAAACTCTTGTGTCCTCTCCCTCTTGGTTTGTCTCCCTCGTCTCAAAGAAGGAAAAAATCATGTGGAAATATAGGATGAGGACGATGGATGATATTTCCAATCAGACTTGAATAGGTGAAAATATATACTAATAGTACAAGAGCGAGTACAAAAGTTGTACAAGTAGATTTGGGACTTGGTATTATAGAATTTAGAATGTGGACAATGTACAAAAACTATGTGTTCATATTATTATTGATGGATAAAATGAAGAGAAGTAGGGTGAGCTAATATTATATGAGTGGCGGTTAATACCACCCGCAGAGTGGTGACGAAGCGTATTTTATTTATACTTACTTTACCTAGAATAGTAGTGAGAGTGAGACACACATCCACAGATACAGAGAGAGAGAGAGAGAGACAGAGAGAGTAGATTTTTTCCTTGTGGATTAGGATTTGAACACCAAACACCAGTCGATTCGATCCATCGTCATTTTGCTTTGGTTTTTTCCCTTTCACAATGTCTATGAAGAAGAAACAAGATGAGACAAGCTGGTAGTTGGTCCTCTTTTTCGTCCTCTTCCTCTCTCTCTCTCTCTCGTCGTCCACAAGAAAAATATATAAAGGCTTAATCCACACATGAGACCAAAAAGTAAACCAATGTGTTTTCCTTTAGGGTTTTTGTGTGTTCGTTGGTCTATCTATCTATTTGGGAGGATAATGCCCGTGTTGGTGTGTAAACTCAACACGGACTTTCCCATAGTTGTCTATATCCACAGCAACAGCAACAGCATTTGTGTGTATGAGCATCTGTATTTTGGTAGTTGGCAGTATCCTGGACATGCATGAATAACCGATCTTTTGACAAGTTCAAACTAATTCCCAAGAACTCTACACTTTCCATTCTCTTTCTCTCTCTCTCTCCCATACGCTCTTTTCGATTTCAAGTTTTAAATCTCTTCATCCCGTTTTTCATCATGATTACTACCGTCATCAATGAACCTTTTAACCAACCATCCAACCAACCAGCCAGCCAATAAACGTACCTACAAACACAAATCTCTGTATATCTTCTTCCGTATGAATGAACCCGAATAAGTATCCAAACTGTTTATTTCTTATGACTTGTCTTTTGGCTACTTAAATACTTGTATTGATTTTACTCTCAAATATTATGCATCCACAAACATACACATAAAAACACACTTTATAATCCGATCTGTACTTTCATTCAGCCGCCAATACTGCTCCATTTATGTATAAACTATTTTACTATCGTATATATGTATAATGAATTCCATTTGGAGACTTTTCATTGAGATGCATTAGAAATGGAATGAAGAATTCAAATGACTTACAAAATATAATATAAAATAAAATATACAACCCACTCCTGCCCGGCCCTTTCTTCCATTCTCCATAATATTTATCTGATTCTGATTCTAATGGAAAATGTATTGAATATTTTATTTGATGTTGTTTTTCTTTTCATTTTTCAATGTATATAAATAAATGGTTGTTGTGTTGTTGGTTTGTTTTGGATTGCAGGTTGCCGAGAGACTTCCTTCCTGTACGCGATGACAAGTGCTGCTGTGACTCATGCTGTAGTACGAGCTTGTAGCGACGGGACGATCGAGTCCTGTACCTGTGACTATAGACTTCATAATAAATACAGTCGATCCATGACGGCGGATCAAAACTGGAAATGGGGCTCCTGCTCCGACAATATTGAATTTGGCTACAAATTCTCTCGGGATTTTGTCGATGCAGGAGAAAAAGCTCGGGATATGCGAGGAACCATGAATCTGCACAATAATGAAGCAGGAAGAAATGTAAGTACATATATATATATACTTATCTTACTGTACTTACACTCTCTCACACAAAATACCAGCATACAACATACGATACAACAAATATCACTAGAGTTCTTGTCTTTTATATAATCTAAAGTGAAGTAATAGAAAAAGAAACAATCAAGTAGAGTCTTGTGATCAGTGATTCAGTGATCGTATCAGTATTTGCAACAAAAGTACAGAACAAATAGACTTAGACTGAGGAAGAGGAAGAATAATGGATGATGGAAAAAAGTAGAGCTAAAGTGGTACAGTCACTATTTTCAATTCTTTCAATATTCTCAATATTTTCCCACACCCATAAGAGCTCTCACTCTCACTCACATTCCCATAGTGAACCAACCTATCGTGTATAGATACCGAATACATGTGGAAATGTGTGAATGTGAATGGAGAGCTCCTCACTCACATTGTCAAGTCAATTGAGGAGTTGCTCCTGCTTATATATATGTGGAATTGTGGATGTGGACAACTCAAGCTTTTTAACTTGTTCAAGAGCAATGTTTTGTGGCAGTTGTCAGCACTTCATTCCAACTCCATTACCAGTACAAGCTCTGTTTTTCTCTTTTTTCTTCTACTTCTTCTTCTTCTCCTTATTATGAGAGATCCACCCTCTAATCCAACAGCACTTTACTTGAAGTCAACTCCACACGTTTTTTCCCTACACAATTTAAACGTTCTCAACTTTTTCTCAAAAGCAAAAAGCTGCGGAGTCAGCTCAACTTTGTCAATAAACGTTCGTTTTTTTGGTCTCGGTATTATACATACAACTATACAAACTACAACACACACACACAGACATTTTCATTCTTTACTTTGTCTCCGTGTCCACACACTTGATGTTCCTTCATGTCCATCTCTTTTTTCTGTTTTTTTGTCTTCCTCTTCTTCTTCTTATATATACTCGATAGTCAAGTCCGATAAAAATAAAACAAACAGCATACACAGCCTACTTTTTCTTCTTTTCCTTTCTCTCTCTCTCTCTCTCTCTCTCTCTCTCTCTCTCTCTCCCTTGTCACTCAATAAAATAACGTAGCTACACTCACATCTACACATGGAATATGTCGACGAGCAGTATGTAGTAGTAAAATATGCATATTTACATGATACATGCAATGTGTACAGAAACTATGATGTACGATGCACGAACTAGGAAATTCTAGTATTTCATAAATATTTCCCTTGGTTTTCTTCCGCAGCTGTGTACGTTTGGTTTATTACTTTACTTACCTCTATGAATTACAGTGAGAGAGATGAGACGAGAGAGATGAGACGAGAGAGATGAGACGAGAGAGAGAGAGAGAGAGAGAAAAAAAAAACATGTACCTACACTCACGTATTAAATTTCCAAACCTCTTAAAAAATTTCTCAGCACACTAATTTCTACGTCATAAGTGGAAACCAATTAAAGGAAGGATCGATAGTGAGGATGTTTACGTGTGTTCTCTCTCTCTCTGTCTCTCTCTTTCTCTCTGTCCTCTGTGTGTTTGTGTAGGATGCATCTTTATACAGAAATAAATATGAATGGGAAGGGAATTGTCACATATGTGTGTCAGGTTTCCTACTGTTACCAATACATTTTCACAAGCTAAAAAGAATCGGGCGCAAAGAACTTGAGACGCCAAAAAAACATTGTGAAAAAAAAAAAAAATAGTGGAGAGGAAATATTTATGAATGGATTTAGTAAAGACACACGCACACAAACACAACGAGAGAGAGAGAGAGAGACAAGGAAAAGCCGGCAGATAAAGATATGGATGTAAAAAGTGAAGGGAACGGGCTGAGCTATCTTGTTGTTCTTGTATATAATCTTGTTGCAAAGTCTGTTGGGAGATTGTTTTTTTTTTTGTTGTTCTTGGTGAAGAAAAAAAGAAAAGAGTTTTGAATTACACTCGTCCAGATGACATAAATTTTTGAGTTGTTTCCATGAAAGTAAGATATGTACCTATTTATTTACCTATGTCTTTTGTTTGTTATATGTTTTGTGTCCGAATGTAGCACGTGCAGTCATTGATGCGTCGCCAGTGTAAATGTCACGGCATGAGCGGCTCATGTACAATGAAGACTTGTTGGATGCGTTTACCACATCTTCGCGAGGTTGGGAATTCTATTAAGGATAGATTTGATGGAGCCAGCCGTGTTTTAATCAGTAATGCGGGTAGTTTACGAGATTTTGGTCGTAAGTCTCGCTACAAGTTCCAACTGAAACCGTACAATCCGGATCATAAACCACCGTCCAAGAAAGATCTCGTCTTCTTTGAAGATTCACCCAATTTCTGCGACAAAGACACACGCTATGGCGTCAGTGGAACTGTCGGTCGAGCTTGTAATGTGTCATCACTGGGGCTTGACGGATGTGAACTCATGTGCTGTTCTCGAGGTTACAATGTGAGGATCACCACGGTCGTGGAGAGATGTCGGTGTACTTTTAAATGGTGCTGCGAGGTCCAGTGCAGAAACTGTACAGTTTCCAAAAGTATTTATACGTGTAAATAACCAACATTTCATCATCTAGTTATCCTCCTCCCCATATGAACAATACAAAAGACAATATTTCATCCCCTGCTGCCCCTCCTCACCCTCCTCACCCTCCTCACCCTCCTCACCCTCCTCACCCTCCTCACCCTCCCCAATATATAAATATAAACAATCAACAACAATCAAGAGATTCCCTCTCAACAACAATGAGTGAACATGTGTTTGTGTCTTTGCGTTTTCCTGTGTTTTGGAAACAATTAAAACAATGTTGTTGTGACAAGTTTCATCATATGGACAACCAAGATCAAGAAACACCATTACATTACATTACGACGAGCGAGTCAAGATTTGTTTACAATGTCAAGTCCCTTACAAATATTTCACTTTGAGACTTCTGTGTATTGAATTGTATAGAAAGTTTAAATCGTTGATGCCAAAGTTGATAGTTAATTGGAAGAAAATTGCAAAGATCAAGTGTAGAATTGCAATACTACTTTTTTTACATGTCAGTGTGTTGAATGTTTAACGATAATAATTTTAGAATATTGTTCAAAAATGTTCTGTTCTTTGGGGCGATATAATCAAGACTTTTTACATTTTTATCTGTGCATATTATTATTAATTATTGTGTATGTATTATTATATTATTATAACTGTGTATAGTAGCAATGTTTTTTGCATGTGAATATGTATAAACGACTATACTGTATTTATCGTTATCTTATGATTTACTACATAAAAGGCTAATCCCACACACACACATAAGCATTTACTTGAATAGTATTTTTAATGATTATTTTACAATAATATTGTATTGGTTGTGTCAAAATCGTGATTCATTTCGTTGCTATGTATAGAAAGACAAATTAATAATTTAAACCCATTTTCTTTGCTGTAAAGAAGTCTCCTCTAAATGTGCACACAATTTCTTTGTATTGTTATTCGCAGTACATATATAAAAATACTTGTTGCGTGTTTCAATGAAAAATTCATTCGGAATACGGAAATTTGTCCCGTTTGTTTTCCTATTCTTCCACAGTCTTTTCCCATCTCTTCCTCACTTTCCGATGCATTGTTTACCTTTAATTGTTACAAACAGTTCAATTTTATCTCTGTAGAATACGGTTAAGATTTTTTTTATACAGTGTGTACGTGTAATAATTATGGGTGGTAATTATTATGCATTTTAATAGTCTGAACGTGCAATGACGTAGTTAATAATTTATTTTTTTGACATGTATTTATTATATAAAAATATATATACGCACAGTTTGTTTGAAGTTGGCTTTTGAGGAAAGACTCACTGATAGTATTTTCATAGTTTTTATTTATTTCCTCCTGTTTTACCCTCTGTAATGTAATCGTAAACTCTTCAGTTTTATAATGAATGTCATTTTATCGTTGACTCCAAAATCCCGACAGAAAATTCTTCTTCATTCGACGACAACCCGATTTGTTATATGGAAAAAGTGTGTAATTATTTAACAATTGTTAGTCAAACCTATACAATTTACTGATATTTTTTATCAAAGTTTAACCCTCGAGTCGTAAGAATTATTATGGAATATATTGAAGTACACTGTACATTTTATACGGGAACTAATTCAATAAATAGGTACTTATTTAATTGTGGCTAATATTTATATCCATTGAACACGAAAGATATTGTAAATAATCATGTAAATTAAAGACGTCATTAATTAGTTCATTACTAATGAGATTGCCATCTAAACATTTTGATTTGAATACACGACATTCGTGAGAGAATACTGAAAATATCTGTATTTACATATACACAGCGCACAAATCCACTGATTTTTTTTTAAAATTCCATTCTGTCAAATTGGAAACAGTCATCAATAAAAAAACAATACAATCGATTGTTGTTCATCATTTGTATGTACACGAGCAAGTTTTTTTAAAGTTCCTGTTCAAAAAATAATAATGAATCCAGAATCTGAAAACCGAACATATTTTAATATGAAAATCGATAATGACACTAAAAAAATCCATACAGTTTTGTAGAGACTTTGCCATAAAAATGTCAATAATCAATAATACAAAGTAAAGACTTGAAAATAGAATAAATAGATATGAAACAAAGTTTATATTATGTAACATCATCGAGTAAAATGTGATTCCTGTATGATGAACAAGTGAATTTTCCAATAAAAAAATATTAAAGATTATAAAAATAAAAGGGATCATTTGGAGTGAATCTTATATCTCATTTGCAGTTGCACTCAGGATGAAAATTTCATCATTCATTCATGTGAATGTGAAAGAGTAAACTAATGACTAATGATGGGAGTCATAAATTAACGAGTTGGAGCAGAACAAATTGAGGGTAAAAAAGGGAAAAATGCATAAGACGGACTGTCAAAACGAATCCCATGTAGATTTTTTAAAAGGACAGCATGTACATATTTAGTCTGAGGCTGACGGTGTATGTGATGTGAATACTCTAAAAAAAGAAAGAAGGAATGAAAGAAAGAAAGTAAAAAAAGTTATAAGAAAATGTCCGGATGGAAATGTAAAAAAGGAAGATGGGAAATGAGAGGACGGAAGGTTGGTAATAAGTGAAGCCACCAGATGCAAAAAGAAGGTAGGTAATAATAATAATAATTATGATGATGATACTGTGAGGTGTATGCCGACTACACACATGCTCAGCAGGGGAAGGTAATTAAGGAAGAAGAAGAGGACGAAGACGAAGACGAAAACGACGACGAAGAAGAAGGCCCACAAAACGAACGATTACTTTTACATGTCCATTTCAAGTCTCTATTATGAGTTACAATGAGCATAAAAGACCAACTCTCGAGTTGGTCCAAAAGGCATCCAAACAATTTTCTCACTCTTTTCTTCTTCTTCCCCTCTTTTGCAACTACTTCACCTTTCATTGTGGAGCTTCTCGCTTGACTTTGGATTTTTGAATTTTGGACTTGACATTGCCATGCACAATTTACATTTACATTTTTTGCAAATGGGCTCTTCTTACCGTAGGATTTTTTTTTATGATGACTTTACGAGCACATTTTTGCACATTCACATGCAATCCCACCAAAGTAATCATCATCTCGGCGAGGAAGAAAAAAAATCATCTTTTAAAGGCTTCATTCCATTCTAAATACTCTCTCTCTCTCCCTCTCTCTCTCTCTATTTCTATGCCTGTCTGTGTTCCATGTGTGTTCAAACTCTCAAAGTAAATGGAAGACAGCTCCAGAGTGTTGTAGATTTTATTGCTCTATTAGTTTTCCTTTCTTCGTGACTCTGGGATTGACTGTAGCCTAATTCACAATAATGAGCAAATGAAACGTCAACGTATCAAAGTCAACGTTCGACTCCTCACAATGCAAGCAAGTATACAAGTATGTACACCAGCACAGACCAACACAGACGTATAGAAATATATCTATATATGACATTCCTAATATATTCGCATCATTATATAATAATAAGGGGCTGGGGGAACAATAATTTGTAGCTGACAGTAATAATTATATTATTATGCCTATTTCAAGTGTCCAAATCTCAAAGTATAGGATAATTTATTTTACGTTCTCATCCACCTCTCTCTCTCTTTCTTTCTTTCCCTCTCTCTCTCTCTCTCTCTTCATATATATATAATTGAGATATTCTTTCTTTTCAAAAGAGATCTTTTGTCCCATGTAAAATTGTGCAAATTGCAACTTCATGGTGGTTCCTTTTTTCTTCTTCTTCATCTAATTAAATTTTACTTTTAAACATGTTATGTGTCACGCTAGAATTACGCCGTGTACATGTTAGATTTTGACTATTGACTGTATGTATACAGATATACAGACATCCAACAGCAGTGGGAAAAATTAACAGCAGCCAAACAGGCGAAGGAAATTCAGATACACAACTGACAATATAAATAATACATACAGACATGAGGGACGCTTCCCTAGTGTACTGATATTTTCTCCTCTCATGAATATCGGTATACAAGTTCGTATTTAGTACCAATTTTTACTTTGATTTGAACTTGGCAATTATCAGTTTCATATACAGATAGGAATGGATTCTTGAATCTTAAAATCCTAAACTTGAGATCTTTTCCCTCGAATAACTATGTGTACAGAGTCCAACTGCTACTATACTACTATACTCCAACGAACGTTTGTCAAGGAGAGAAGTAAAGATTAAGGAGAGAATTCATTGGGGTTTTGTGTATGATTTTACTTTACACATATACAAAAGGAGAAATGAAGAGGGGGAAAACTTGTTATTGCAAAGTTGTGTAGCGATTAGTATTTGTCTCTTGTGACTGACCAGCCAGTTTATACGTTTATGTAATAAGATGGACGTAAGGTAAAAAAAGGATATGTAGCTACATATATAGGTGGATGTGGATGTGGATGGAGATGGAGATGGATGTATATAAATGCAAGGAATCTGTACACACTTTACACACTCGCCCAGTCATCCGGATTCAATTGAATGGAGTAAAAAGGAAAGCATTAACATTAAGAGGATGACGGACGAGAGGACCGTGTCCAGGATGAAGGATAGAATGATGATTTTTTCAGGGAGCACAGGGAATATAATATAGATATCTCTACAGTTGGTTTTGTGTATAAAAGTTGTTCGTCATTCTCCTGATGATAATAATGATAATGATTGTATTAGTCGAGAAAGAATCTCTGTACAGATAGAGAGAGAGAGAGAGAGAGAGAGAGAGAGAGAGAGTCTACACCATCTTTCTCTCTCTATATGCATTGAAAAAAAAACATTCAACATCTTTTCTTGATTCTTTTTATCCCTGTGTCTCTCTCTCTCTCTTTCTTTTACTCTCTGTTCTGTGTTTCATATAAATGAATTGCCCAGATGTATTTTTATTGTTGCACTTTATGTACGTAAAACTATGACAAAGTTTCCTACTCACTCACATCCCCACAAAAACGAACACCCGTACATACTTATCATCTGTATTAAATGAGATGTACTGCGTGTGCGTAGCGTATTTGTATTTGTATGCTCGAGTGTAGACATTTTATGAGTATGTTTGGGTTGTTGGTTTGGTTCAAGTTGGCTTTCCTTACGAACGACGCGACGAACGGACGACTAGAAACTTTGAAAGTACGAGCAGACGTAGTAGATAAATTAAATAAGGGGGAAAGGAAGATCTGATGAAGTTGTGGAAAAGAAGGTTTGACCTCCTGCTGGTCAGTGGTCAGACCTCCCACAATATCGTGTTGGAATGATTTTTCACCCGTGTAATCATTCTTTCCTTTTTTTTTTTACCGTATATACACAACGCTCATCTCTCAACTTTGTATTTGTATATGCACATACACACAAACACAAACACACAAAATGAAAGTCCTTTTGCTCGAGAAAATAAGTATTGGGAAAATATTCTGGATTGATTCTACATTAATATTAATTTTCCGGATTCGAAATCAATATTGTTCAAATTTTTTAAGATGTTTAGTTGGATTGTTCAAGAATTTGTTAAATGTATGTACTATTGACTATATACGATATATATATAGATAGAGAAATTTGGAAATGTGAAATATTTGCTAAATGAGCCAAAGAATGAGATGAAATTAAGGTTGACCCAGGTTTTTTTGGGAAATCTGTGGAATGTCTTGTGAGCTACTTATCTTCATTAGTCAAGAGAGAGCTCGACAGGTTTTCTCCCCAATTGTTTTTATTCTATATATCTGGTAAAAAAAACAGTACACTGGCGAGACCCAAACTTAAAAAAACTGAGGAGGTTCCTTTTTTTTTTACCACCCATTTTGTTCGTCGGTGCAAATCGCTCGTTTAGCTTAAATGAACAAACTGTAACAAGAGCATCTTTAAAAAATTCCCTCTTGTACAGCGCGTAAACCCCGTAATTATAACTTAAAAACGTTTCTGTATACAGACAATTAGAGGGTTTGGTATTTGAAAATGAAATGATTTCCCTTCTTAATTATGTGGAGATCAGTTTATGATGTTTTTTTCTGTGATTTACTTGTTGTTACTTGCTGTTTTTTTACGTACGAATACGATACATTTTAATAGCCGAATAACTGCAAGTAAACACGACCAAATTAACGAAAACAAACTGAAGAGTTTGGAATTTATTCTCCTTCATTTTTGTTTTAAAAAAAATGTTGCATGTACTACAAAATTTATCGAAAGGACCTCGTAATTGCGTGACCCTGAATTCTCGTTAATTTGTTGGGAAACATACAGAATTTATGAATAACATGGTCAAATCGTAATCGTGGTGATTAGGGATGTTGGAAAGTACTGGATAACTTTGTAAGATATGTCTTTCAATAGCTGCTTGGATTTTGTTGAATAATCTCGTATGGAAACTCAATGAACCACATGATTTTGGCAAGTGAGGATTTCACCTTGGATTTTGGATTTTGGGATTGTCAATAGAACTTTTCGAGTATATATGTTTCGTGAATTGCTGATGAAAGCAAGGAGGAGTGCAAGGAGCAAGCAGGAGAGGATGGACAGGTGCAAGAAGGAAATGTACAAAATACATACATTATTACACATTGTGCATTGTGCATACACACATTCAAAGAAAGAGCTTGGCTTATTCTTATTGTAAACTTGTGTGTGTGTGTGTGTGTGTGCATGTGATTGTGATTGTGAATGAAGCCATCATAGCTCAAGCTCCTGCTGTGTGTTATAAACTGTATTTGACATATAGAGACGAGTAGACGAGAGAGAGAGAGAGCTCATCTCTTCCTCCTCACACGGGCCATTTCTTTTAAGAACCAAGAAAAGAGCCTCTTGACAACACTCAAATCTCAAAAGTACATGGCGTCATATTTGAGTAAACAAATTCATTGAGAATTGAAGATGAAAGCACATTCGACTTCACTCACATCCACAGTGTGGATTCCATACACACACACACACACACACACACACAAAGTACCAAAGGCTTTCCTTTTAACGGCCACTTTCAACTGATATTAAATACCAATACTCGACGGGTATTGGAAACATGCGACTTCTTGGATGTTCAACAGACAGACAGACAGTAAATGGGCTCACTTGAATCTATGTAGTGTTCGTTTCCTGGATTTCTTGTTGAGAAGATTCCTTGTGATGACACAAGTTTAGTTTGTAAACCATATGAAATTGATATCAGTGGAAAATTGGGTATGATTTTGAATTTTTGAATTGACAAGTTTTATAAAGATGATTTGAGTTGTGTGTACTTACACACATATTTATGTACCCAGTACTTTCTTTTCTTATTTACTCAAAGGCTATTGTTAAAATGTACAATTCACCTCATGTTATGATCCTCCTCTCACTCGCTCTCTCTCTCTCTCCGTTTCATCCCTGTTTGTATCTGTATGTACAGTGTGGAGTACAAAAAGATTTTTTTTTTATTGTCAGCTCAGTGTACAAAATACAAAATAAATAACACAATTGACTTTCCTTTGTCGACGAGTTGATATTTGATGATGAGTAAACATGTGGAGACTTACAGATGAGTGGATTATGCTGTGAAGCCCGTGTGTGTATATACATAAAGTAAAAGCAAAAGCCGTATGGGAAATGAATAAACTCCCTCATGTCAACAAGAGTTAATTACGTGAACATGGAAATTAACTTTCTTTCAAGGGTGGACGAAGAGACAGACTCCTCTCGAGTGTTTGGTAACTGTAAAACAATTAATTTTTATTGTGTAGTACGATATGAGTTGAGAGTGTATTTGTGTATATATTGTATATATTGTAGGTATATATATCCATCATAATACATGTGCAGTTATTCACTGTAAGTCATTAACATTTAAGTATTCATGTATAGTTTTTGTTTTTTGAACATAAATAATTGAGAACATTTTCAAATTTTACATTTAGAATTCACTTCATTTTTTTATAACAAATTACAAGTAAAAAGTAAACAAAGACTTATGATGTAGAGAAATTCTAAAATGAAACTCGTTTCTTGCCATTGCATCTACAAACAAATTAAAGCAATATTTTGGAACTGACATTGAGATAATAAAAGAAAAAGCCAGCCTTCGTATTTATGTATATGTAAAATGGTTCAATACAAATAGAATAGTTTTCTCCCCATATAAACGGTACAGTCTAATAACGACAATAAATAATAATAATAATTATTATTATTATTATTATTGTAATACAAGTATGTATGTTTGAATTAAACTACACGAGAGTAGCACGAGTAATAAAATCTACGTAAGTATAATGTGTAAATGGACGGGATCTCTTAAAATCTGTGTATGTAAATGTAGAAATAAACATTTTATATGTACAAAACAATGTACGTTAGAGTTTCCGACTGTATACAGTGTAAAGGCACACACATTCGAGTTCATCGTGAGATTCTTTTTAGTTTTAGTTTTATTTTGTATCGCATGTTTCAATCTTGGCACTTTATTTTTGCACTATATATATTGTGTACACAAACAGATCCCTTCTTTCTGCAAATGAAGTACGTTGGATGACTGAGAGTTTCTTGGCACTTTTTTTTCGGACGGGGGAGTTAAATCGGGAGTTAAATTGGATTACGATTGTCTTTTGGGAAGTAGATATGTTCAAGCGCTATTCACATTTTATTTTTAGGGAACGGGAAAGTTTTTTTTTTCATGGACTAAAGCTTGATGAATGTGAATTATTTTGGGGGTAAAAGTTTACTTGAGGAAAACGATGAAAACAAAATGTGTTTTTTGAATAAATTAAATTAGAGTTTTTGTGGATTTGTGTGATCACTATATATTATATATATTATATTACTGAGGGAATAAACTATTAGCGACACGTACTGATGGTTTTCCGTCGTGTGCACCATGCGCAATGAACTTCACAACACCATTGAAATTTACATCGACAGTACTCTTTCACTTTGACCACTTTGGACACATAACCACGTCCACAGCATAATAATTCACAGCCATCGACACCAATGGACGACGCATTACACTCTCGTCCATGAGTACCAAAACTTCCAGTCTTTTTATTTGTTCGACAAAAGTCTTGAGAATCATCAAAATAAATTAAATCCTCCTTCTCAGGTGGTTTGATGGTGGAGACGGCAGGGATGACAGATTTCCCATCATTTCCTGGAATCACTTTGGCTGCTCCATCAAATCTCACTTTGAGTCTCTCTCCAATCTCTCGAAATGTGGGGACTTTCTGCCAACATGTTTTCAATGTACAACTACCCGAAAGACCATGACATTTGCAAACCAATCGCATATTGGATTTAACCGCCTGTATAATTAAAAAACAAACAAACAAACAACAAAATTCACAACTTGATTATCAAACAAACTTGAACTAAAAATAAATAAAAATACGGAGATGGAGGCTTTAAAAAATACAGAGATGGAATTGTACTGTAAAACTTTGATTGTGTGAGACTCTCATTTGTCATTACATTTGACATGACATGATGAACGCATGTAAATCAAAAATCCAATCTCAAATCTACGGTTATATGCAGATACAGCTACTGTGTATTCATTTTACGATATATACAGATATTGGTGCATTGTATACTATATAAGACTTGAGAATCTCTGTACAAATGAAATACATATATATACATTGTACATTGAGCCGAGTGAGGACAGGACAGTAAAAATGATAGAGGAAAGATAAGAGGCTGTTGATTCATATCAAAAGAAGCATCCTTCTTCATTTTTGAAAAAGGGAGAAGAAAAAAAAACTCACCAGCCTTCCTGCTTCGTAATTCCAAAGCATGATGAGACTTCGAATATCACTCCGTCGTCTAATATTGACATCAAGAATATCTTTTGATCGTTTATAACCGATATGAACGTTGTCCCCACACCCGCCCCACATCCAGCTCCCATCCGTTGATTTCCCTATACAAAAAAAATAAATAATAATACAAAATCCACAAATATTTACATACGGTTCCATGTTCCATCGGCCCCCATCCGTCTCTCGCTCTCCAACTCCAACGACGAGACGAAAGAGTGGAAAAATTGGGGGGAAGATGAAAAAGCGAGAGTGTAATGAGAGAAACCTGAGAATTACTTTAAGAGAATAGAAATAAATTCCTTTAGTCGTTTCCTATCCGTGAGAAAATCTTAGTCTTTGGCGACTACAAACACACGCGACGACGGACAGTCGCGCACCCGGGATTCCTTTCCCAAACACTACAATAAATATCCGTATCGTCGTTTTTTTTTATATCCTTCCACCCTCCTCTCTTCATTCTCTGTCTTAACTATCCTCTCTCTCTCTCTGCACTATCCACAAACTTGAAAACTGTACAAGATTTGTCATTTCCTCGTAAACTTTGAAAAGTTATTTTAGTGTGTCTATTCCTCTATTCTGTGTAGAGTTTGAAGTTCATTCATCTTTTTTCTAATGTATACTTTGTTCAACTTTCCGTTCCCGGTTGTTTATCTTATCCCTTTCCCAACTCACTACCAAATATATAAATACTCAATTTCCAAGCCAAAAGAAGAAAAATACAAAGAGAAGAAGAGGAAATCCAAACGGATTGGAAATTTGAATAAACAAATGTGATTTTTTTTTGCAATAATCATAAGTCAACCGTATAGAAGATAAAAATTGTATATAATTACATATGAAAATGTCTGTAATGTAATTTAAATGTACATTGTAAATGGAGAGCTTAATTCTCTATCATTGCTATGTGTGAATACTTGAATACAGAGTGGACAAGAGAAAATGACAACGCCTTTTTACAGACTACCTTATTTGGCTCCACATTTCAATATCAATAGCTTTTTGGTCCTTTTTTTTGTCCATGTTAAATATGTCACCTACTATTTGTGACAAGAAATTGATTTGGTATGTTATGTGACAAAAAAAAAATCTCTCATGGTTTTAACTGCAGTGTTCAGCTCAATATCTCATTCTTAAGGTTAAGGCTAAGACTAATCTGCAATGTATTTTTTATAACTGCACTTTTGTGTAACTATAAAACCTGTGTCAATCTCAAGAGGTAGAACTGTCTCTGAACACCTGTGGTTTTGTTGTAAGCAAAATAACTTGTATATTACTCATTATTTCATTAAATAAGTTTTACTATGGGCTCGCTTGTCAAATGAATTTCTTAAAGAGGAAAAAAAAGATTGCAAGCATCCTGCAAGTTGGGGTTGGGGTTTCATATCCATAATGGAATAAAAAAGGATTAGGGATTAAAACGACTCGTGGTAATTGACTCATGTTGGGATTGTACAAATCAAAAATCATAATTCGAGTCATTGAATCTAAAAAAGGTAAGTTTTGATTCGAGTGTATATTTATTTACCTGAGAGAGTTCGATCACAAGGGCAATCTGCAACTTGACCAGAACTGCACGCTTTCGTTACTGCATAAGTCACTCCCGCTGAATTAATTGCGTAAACGAAAGCCGATTCTCTTGTATCTATATAGAATTAAAGAAAACAAATAAATCAATTAATAATGAATATCACTGATGATTCGATTGGATTCGATTGCTCTTCACTTGGATTGAGAGCACAATAGAAAAATGTGTAGCCCAGCATTTTATGAGTATGCATCTTTTTTATCGTATATTCTCAATTGCACAGGTGCAAAAAGTTCCTCGACCTAGCATTTGCAAATGTATACATTTTACATTTGTGAATTTATGAATTTGACTTCAAATTTCTCTGATGATGAAAATATTGTTCATCTGACACGGAGGAGAATTGCAAGAGATGAAGAGAATCCCCATGCAAGAGACTTTTTGACTTTCATGACTTTCATTGATGGTATTCGTTTCCAATTCAAAAAAAAAGGATCCACGATTACCTGGAAAGGTATAAACAACAACAACAACACACCACGGTTTCATTCTTTGCCTCAATAATATTTTGAAGTATGAACGCAAGTAGAAATTTATGGATCAAGACAGAGCGTAATTCCTAATTCCACTTTGAATGTATCTGCATCTGCACATCATTCCTTGTGCATCATCTTTAATAATAAAAATTCCTGCTCTTCATTCTCCATCTTCTTTTTCTTTAGCTCATCATGATCTTCGTTATCATCAGAACTATGAGTCAAAATGTCCATAGATTGAGCTTGGTAGCATTAACATGCACTCAAAAGTCGTTCATACACACATTAAAGAGAAGGTATCGGTACATATGTAATATGTATGTATGAAAAAGAATGAACGACAGAACAGAACGGCATCTTCTTCATCCTCATTTCAATATAATCAAGAACTGGATTTTAAAATTTGCATGTTCATACCATTAAACTGCATTTGACAATCCTATTATTTCTATTATTTCTATTATCCATTCTATGCCTTGTGTACGTTTGTACGTATATGTTTACACTCTCCACATCTATACAACCGACAACATCTGTGTGGATAGACGCAAACATTTATTTTATAGATTGACTTTGTGTGCAGTTTACTTACACACACAAACAGACAAACGTGAGCGCTCCTCTTTCATTTCTTTCAACCGAGAATGAAATGCACACACGCCTTGAAAATTATTGGAACTACCGCAACCACACACAAAAAACAACCGACCAACTTCAATCGGAAAATTTGAAGCTCAGAAAAACATTTGCGTGCGCTTCTGTTTCCAAATGGAATTACATTACAATGGCAAGTTTTCTTCTGTAGCACGATTTTCCCCTTTATTTGGTCATCAAATGTTTCTCTTGTATTTCTTTATTATTTATAATGAAATTGTCAGGAGTACAATTTTATTACTTTGATTACTTCACCATTCACAATTTTATTCAAATCCTTTCAGGATATGAATTATTTCAATGGGGAATATACAGAGAGTGCAGAAAACTATCGAATCTCTAAAGAAAAAATTACAGAGATTCATCCAGAGTCCATGGAACGGCGATCCTTGTTTTTTTATTCTTGTGTAAATGCAAATTAGTGCAGGGGGAACATAAACAAAAGCAGTAAGCTCCACTGGCTTGCTACTTCTACTGCTACACACAACACGCACAACTGACTGACTGAGAGAATGACAAAATCTCTCTGTCAATAAATGCAAATGTAGTTACTGGGCGAACAAGCAAAAACAAACAATGAATTTGATTTTGATTTTACCATTACAGTTTTCAATCGTATTTTGTATCCGTATGTACAAATACGAATAAGCATGCGGTTATAATCTTTTGGGATTTGTCAGAGGTAGAGCGAGAGAAAGAGAGAGAGAGAAGAGAGAGAAGAGAAAGAGAGGGAACGAACTTTCTTGTACGATCTTTCCATTAACCATTAACAATCTCAATGTTTTATTTGCATAAGGGTGGTTCGTTCAGTACACTCCTGCATTTTCATTTTTGTGCAAGTGCAGTAAATTGGAGTGAGAGAGAGAGAGAAATCCTTTTCTGATGATGATGATGATTGTTCGACCAAAGTTTGATTTTTATTGTACATGAGAAATGTATACGTCTATTAACTTTGTAAAGGTATAGTGCTGGTCAGCAAATGAATAACTCACTGAGAGTTTCCACAGACAACAGAGAGAGAGAGAGAGATAGAGATATAGATATAGATATAGAGGAGATAGAAATGAAAGCATGTACATAAATTACAGTTGGTTGGAGAAACTCATGTAAAAGAGACGGTGGAACTGTAATAAAAACTTCATCAACGATGAAGCTTGGAAACTCGATATTATGTAAGATTTACAGACAGCCGTGTCTTGTCTTGTCGTTCTCTCTCCTTCTTCTTCTTCTTCTTCAACTTGCTCCATTCTGCCGTTCTCGTGTTCTCTGAGAGTCTGTGCAAAGTGTAAAAGGGAGCTGGACAGGAATCAAATAGACCAATAACGTAGATAAGTAGAACCTCCCATGGAGTTGACAGGTTGGATGACATTGCTATGCCACTGCCAATGAATTATAGATACTTTGGCTTGGATGCTCTCTCGCTCTCGCTCTCCCTCTCCGTCTGTCGTGCTCTCTTGGTAATATTATTGTCATTCATTGTCCTCGCACTTTTTACATTTTACCCTTACCCCATATCTCGACTCGTTTGTTCCTATTATTACGTTCGTATCCCTTACCCATTTGTTCTTTCCCTAAATGTCTCAAGTCTCATCACTTTTGACTTTTAACTTCCACCTCCTTCTCTCTCACTCTCTTTTTATTTTCTCTCTCTCTCTCTCACACACACATTCAGAACCGTTCCTTTTCCCTCAGTCCATTGATAATATTTTCCCGCAGAACATCAAACTACAGGTACATACAGCGAGGACACAAATGCAAATGTACGATACAAATGGGCCCAAATACATGTACATACTGAACTGATGATGGCAATGGCAATGACAAAACGGCGTATAGACGTACAGCCATTCCCATTTATTTCCCTCTAATTTTCCCAAAGCAAATAACATGGATCAGTATACGATTCACTGTCCTTCACTATCACCATCACCACCCTTCAACTCAACTCAACAAGTCACGAGTCTCCGTTTGTGAGCATCCATAGACAAATTTCATTCATCAAATGACAATTAAGATTGTGGACTCATTATTTATAGTAAATTTACTTCATCTCCTCATTCGTCTATTACCAGAAGAAGATTTTCTTTGTGAGTTTCGGATAAGATTTCTTAACGAAAATCTACATGGACTTTGTCTGTGTATTGTATTGTATTGTGTATACTTTTGATAGTTTTTGATTTCAAGTGGAAAGTTGAATGTGGTGTGGACTGTGGACTGGTTGGTTGGCTGTCAATTTCAAGAGAAATGCTAAATGCTAAATACTCACAATACTCATTGTGCTCAAGCACATTACCCATAGATTTGATAAGTGACTGCAAAGGCGGAGACGGAGAAGAAGAAGGAAACGACTTTTTAGTGTTGCCAACAACAACAACAGCAGCAGCAAGTATCAAAGTACAAGTTCCTCGTATCGTATGAGTTTGACTATCAACAGTTTACTAAATGTACACACATGTGTGAGAGAAGGAGATGGAGTGTGTGTGTGTGTGTCTTTGTGACAGAAATGAATGGAAGATAAAGTGGCAGTAATGGTACGATGTGGGTTGATTAGTAATGTAGGTAGCTGGGTAGCATTTGACAGGATTATCAGGTGCTGATACTCAGGGACTCATCAATTTGTACGAGTGGACAAAACAAAAGTCGGGTTTTCATTCCCATTCTTTTTCTTTTCTTGCATCTCTCTATGTACATATTGTACATACATACTATACATACATGGAGTGGAGGAGAGTCTTTTGGTTTGTTCTACTCCAAGACACACACACGTACACACATTCACATCCACGTGAGTTACATACGGAGCGTACTTATCTCTGTCCGTCTGTGTGTTGCTTGTCGAGCTTGAAGGAAAACCAAGCGGAGAGGAGTATGTAGTGAATTGTAGTGTACTGTGTGTAGTGTATTAGATTAGTGTATGTGGTGGTGAGGATGAGTCTTGTGGGAGCTCTCTGTCTCTCTTTTCTGTCTCTCTCTCTCTCTCTGTCTCTGACAACCTACCGGCTTAAAATGATAGTGAATGTGTTTTCTACCTGTTCGCTGTGTCTCTCTGTGTAGATAAAAGTATCGCATCGTATTGTATGTGTCGTATACCTACCTCATGTACACCAAACTGTCTATTTCTTCTTGCTTTATTGAAGAGAGAGAGAGAGAGAGAGAGAGAGAGATAGCCGTTGTGGAGTTGAGAAGATTTACGGCTGGAAGACTTGTCAGCAGCCACTTCACCACGTACCAAAGACCAAGTTCCCACGGTTCCTCCACTAACGTCGTACATAAGTCCATAATGGATATGCAATCATCCTCTCTTTTTTACCTTTTTACCCAAACGACAGGTCATTGTCATTCAGACACTGTCAAATTCAAATACACAAAAATACCCATACTAATACTACGAGGAGTACGATCGTATGTACTTACATGTGCTATTAGACCCGGACACAAATACCACCTAACTTTACTACAATATATATTTTCTCACTATACGACTCTCCCTCTCATCCTCACTCTCCATACCAAACCAAATCAAAGGGTACCTACTACCTACCCTTAACATGTGTACATATACTCAAATACTCACCAACTTTATAAAATTGGAAGAGAATGAAAAAACTCATTGAGAATCGAGAAGTCAACGTGATTTCCAGACTTGCTCAAAAATATTTATATTTTGTTTGAATAGTTTTGAAGTGTACATTCAAATTTGTCTATTGTAATCATAATTTAGTTGTTGTATATCTGTAATTATATGAATGTTTTCTCCATTTTTCATTCTTTTGTAGATAAAATATGTATGTTTGTGTGTGTGCGTGTGTGTAATTGAGTATGGTGGAGGGTTTTCCTATTTTTTGCGGTATGGGAGACGAAGAGGTATTTTTTTACGGTTATGGTTTGTGATATTTTTGTGTGGAAAATAGTTGATGGTTCACGTAAAATAGGATAATAATTTATATTTTAAAGAAACGTTCATGAATAAACGTCTGAAATAATGTAAAGTAACACAGGTAAAGGAAAATAGTGATAAATTTGTTGAGTTGAGTTGAGTTGGGAAACTCTCGAGAGTCAAATGAGTCAAGAATATATATATGTTCGTCGTCTATATGTACAGTTGAGAAATTTGAGGCAGACAAAACATTTGGTGGATGGTGATGGCGAGAGAGTGAGAGAATTGGGAATAGAGAAGATAGTAATAAAAAATATTATGAGAATAGTTTATTTTACGATCGTACATAAACCAATGATTATTGACCATTTACACGACACTTTTTCATACCGCTAGGGAGGTCCACCTTCAAAATATCTAGAAACGTTTCTTTTTTTCTCCCCCTCCTCATACAGATATATAGTTAATGGTGTAAAAACCGTTTAAAATCTCCAGTAAGTAATTTGAAAAGTGTGTAAAAAAGGAAGAGACCAACCAACCAGACAAATAGAGAACACAAACGAAATAATGGAGGAGGGTGAATGAGCAAAAATTCTTGCAGAAGGAGAAAAATAAAATGAAGAAAACCCATCCTTTTTTGTCTGTAACCTCACATCTCCCAATTCCCATTTGAATCATTTGAATACACAATACACACGCATCCATATAGATGCGTGATAATATATGGATATGGTATTTTGGTGGGCATTTAATGTCGGGGTGGGCCGATTTTGAACGCCCTTTCATAATTAAATGCGATTAAAATGGAATTCGGTTCAGCATGATCATTTTCTCTGAATTGAATTCTATGCAGGGAATCGGAAGAATTATATTTTTTGTGTTGGGAGAGAGAAAAATGCAATTTGTGTCCGAATATTTGCATGGTATTGGGAATTGGGAATGTTGTGACGTTGTGAGCAACTTTTGCACCATCATCAAATGCAAATTAAGATACTAAACGATGTTTTCATAGCTACTGGAAATTCAACTACTGTTCCTTTCAAATTGTACAATGTCAGAAGAATTCCGAGACTCTCACTGTGTAAAGCACACACAGGGAAAAGAGTTATTGTTATTTTATTAGGCATATTAATTTTGAATTTATGAACTCGTTTCCTTTTCTATGCTTTGCTGGATTATGGATGATAACTCACGAAATTTTGTAGATACTTGTGTGTAAAATTAATATCCCAATTTCAGTGTTTTCCCCCCAAAAAGTCTGCTGAGGAGGAAAAAAGAGTTTGAAAAAAAAGGGTAACGAACCTCTAGACAAAATACGACGAATACTTCTGGGAAGTGCAGAGCAGTTCCAATGACGATTTCTAAATTGATATTGACACTCGGTGGTAGCCAGTTGAGCACCTCGAGTGGCTTCTTGAATGATTTCAGGTTCTTTGGTGCAAAAACTGTGGACTTTTCTACGATGACGACTCCCCAAACCTCCACCGCCCACATTCTTCCCAGGCACAATAAAATTCATGGCCATTTTTGAATTTTCTTGAAATTTCCTCCCTTTTCGACAAACACGGGATGGATCAACGAGTAAATGACCCCCAGACTCTGTTCCTCTATATAAACACATAACAGAAAGAAAAAATGACACAATTAAAACCAATTTCAATTTTCAATGCAAAAAACAAAAAGAAAAAAGACGGAAGGCAGAAAAACATATGTTTACAATACTAGTTGAAATAGATAAAGTTCAATCCTCCTCGTGAAATAACCCACATCTCAAATCTCTCTCTCTCTCTTTCTCTTTCTTCTGAAGAAAGTAAACGTGTAAACTTTCATGTTTCCAGAGAAAAAGAGATCAACGACTTGTAATTACACACAAAATGTAGAAATTTCCATGGAAAATGAAAGGAAACCAAATGACTGGCTCTCTTTCCTTCTTTCTCTCCCTCTCTCTCTCTTTCTCGCTTGTCAATAAATAAATAAATAACTCAATTCCAATGGTAAATATCAAGTCGGGGTAAAAATCCCCATTATTTGTCTTATAGCACTCATTCTCATGGGGTAACTTGGAAAATCTTGTGTGGTGAAAAAAATACATATGCAGATTGGTGGTACAGATTTACTTGGTATTTTAGTATTGGTAGTGGAGAGTAAAAAAAAATAGAGTTATGATGACATGTTTTTCTAATCTTGTGCTTGTACTTTTTATCTGTTTCCCCACCAATGTTATGAGTCAAGAGGAGGAGGATGACGACCAGCCAGCTTGCATACAATATGAACTAGAGCTATTTGTATGAAATATGAGCATCATTTGTTAGCCAGTTTGTTCTTGTTCTTCTAATACAGATATCTCCACTCCACTCCACAGATATCCCGGGAAATATTATGAATAATATATGAATTGGACTACCTACCTATATACAGAATACAGATGTATAAACTAAATATATAAAGGCAGGCAGGCACATATAGGGAGTTGGAGTTACATATGACATGAAATATACACGAGTGCCAAGTTGGGAAAGAAAGTATCAATGTGTGTGATCTCGGGCTTGATGGTTGATTGAAATAAGGAATAAGGACATGAAGGATGAGTCTACTCGCCATGGTAATACGCTTGAATCTAATAAGTGAGTAAGGAGTTTATCAAGACTCAAAACTCTTTGGACGTTAGTTCACGAGAGCAAGAGCAAGATTGGAAACTCTAAAGAAAGAAGAAGTAGAGAACACTTAGGAAATCACACATGTATGAGACAACCAACATACCTTAGAGAGAGAGACGAGACTGGGACTGAGGTAGTCCCGGGATCCCGGTAGAGAATCTCACTCTCAGCCCAATTCTAAATTCTACCCAATATCTATCTATACTATTCTATACATTTCCTATTGGTATACAGATATTCAGCTCAGCTCAACTCTGACTTGACTCTGTATCTGTGGTCTGTTCGTACAGACACAATTGATGTGGACTTTAGTTCTAGGTGAGTTTTCTTGGGCATCGTCTTCTGTGGATCGTAAATTGTTTCTGGGGTAAACATTTGTCTTAAGAAAATATGTGAAGATTCCCACTCACTTGTGTTTATATCATTAATCAGCTCGAGAGGAGAATCAGTCTTCTTTCCTGGATTCCTACTCCTCATCTTTCAGTTTCCTTCTCTCCTCTCCAACTGCCCTTTTTCATTCCATTTCATTCTATCTCTCTCTCTCTCTCTCTCTCTTTCTCATGTCCATGTTCTCTATTCTCTCTCTCTCTTTCTCTCTAACTCCGTATTCCCCATTGCAGTTCAGTTTCAATTTGAGCGTTCCAAAAATTACACAGCTACAGCTCAAAAAGTCAACCTTTCAAATTGAAAGTTTCAATACACATACGCTTCACCATCAAACATCACAGTCATCTCATCCTCATCCTCATAACACACACACACTTACACACACAGGAACCACATTTTGAATGTGGGATTTTCATCCATGTGAGCCCCATAAGTACCACGTTCAAAGTCATAATTAAATATAATAATAGACTTGTAGATACTCTCATTTCATTTTCATTTCCATCGATGAAACTCCAACCATAGATATCGCTATACAAGCTAAAGACAAAACAAAATCCGGACTCTCTGTCTATAACATGTGAAGAAACATTCTCAAAGGGGGGAACTGAACCATTTGAATCCATTAGAGTTTACCTTTCTTCCTTTTGGTTTTTGGTTTCAGTTTTTATACACACACTTTGAGCAGTTTGAGCCATCAGTATTCAAGTTGACTGTACGTATGTGAATGTGTTGTGTGGAGAGCTCTCAAAAGGCTTCGTTATAGTGCCGTACAGTTTCACTTTCCTTCTCTCGCTTGTCTAATTTTCAAAGACAAAATTCAATATTGACATGTAAATATTATTAGAGATTATCTCTGTACACACACCGGGATGAAACCAAACCATCATGAAAGCTTTATTCCTCTTCCTCTACAGTCTACAATACATCATGTATTATACATGATGTACATCTACGGATACACACACACACACATCTCTTAATGATATGGACATGCAGATGCAGATGTGTGTGCAGTTGAGATTCTACTCCTCAGAATGATGAATGACTTGGTCAGGAAGAGTTGGCTGTGGGGAAATTAAAAACCTTAAAACCTTTTACTTTCGTCATGTACAGAGAGAGAGAGAGAGAGAGAGATTCAATGACATTAGTCTAATTGTTTAAGAGTGTGTGCAAAACCAATCTACGGGGTTCATGAAGCTTCAAATGAAGACGAGTGAATCAACTGCCTTTGAACAATTTTACTATGTCAACGAGCAGAATTGGTTTTTAAAGTTGTACAACAGTCTAATTTACTTGAGTAAATTTAAAGAGGGACAGGAGGAGAGAGAGAGAGAGTGAGATGAAATCCTTCTCTTTACTTATCCAACAGGGAAAAGCAATCAAAGATGCCTACATATTTTACCCTCTCTCTCTTTATTAAAAAGTCAACGTGATTTATTTTTCCCTCCAGCCTTTGACATTCTTTTAAAATCAAATTCAAAATCCAAAATTCAAATCGACAATCAAGATTTTTTTTTTTTTTTACTTTTTCGGACTTTATTCATAATTGTTCCCCTCTTTTGTCGTGACCCTACGTTCGAGCGTTCTCCTTTTCTTTATGACATGACACAATAAAATAAACTTGTACAATAACAAGGATAGGAATTGACATTTCTCACTTCAAACTTCAACTTGACATGAAAATTAAAATCGATGATACAAAACCTCCTTGTCTGTAATTTCCTAGACATTTCGTATGGAACGTGAGGGATTTTCCGTAGTCCACAAAAAAACATTTGTGACAAAATTCCTTTGAAAAACTGTGAAATTAACGTTGTAAATAGAATTACCTAGTAAATTGTACTTTTGAGCATTAAGGACGGATTAACTTTCGAGTTTTTTCTCGTACAAGGGAAATATTAAAAAAATGTTTTGAAGCTATGAGGATAAGTCTTACATGGAGCAATTGAAATTAAACTATTTTAATCCTCTACGCTGAGGGCAACCACAACATTCAAATCTTGTGCTTGCCCACACAATGCACACGTGAAAACAAATGAAATTCTAAGAGAGAGAGAGAGAGA
>JAIUND010000572.1:0-63449 GCA_034699125.1 Gisinianus flammeolus
TTCTTCTTCTTCTTCTTATTCTTCTTCTTCTCCTCCTCCTTTCTCCAACTCAATGCTCCCTTCCACTCATTTCATGTGCATACAATCTCAATCTTATTATAGAAATATCCTCAGCTTAACGCTCCTCTGCACTCATTTACTCCATTAAAAGTATACAGCCAACAGAGTTTATTATGTGTAGGCTAACTAGTCCTACGCATCTTTTTTTCCCTATCTCTCTCTCTCTGTTTTTCAACATCTCATCTAACCTACAACCATAAGTCTCAACAATTACATCATGCACCGACATAGGCCATTATCATGAAAAAATTCCTTTCAGACAGCGCCCGATAAACGTACACACTCTACAAATGTAAATGTGAATGTTCGCATTTCCCATTTCTCGGCGCTCCTTCTTCGTCTTCTGCCTTTCCCCTTTAAAAAATGTATCAATAACAAGCCGTTCACATCATTGGAACAATACAACTTACTTAGAATCCATTACAATTTTTGTCAAGAGATTGCATATAGACACTTTTTTGAAGACTTTTTCTCAAACTTCAACTCTCTCGCCTTCAATCTCAAAGCCTGAAATCTTATCTGAATCTAAAAGTTGAATTTGGTTTTGGACTCGAAGATGTAGTATTTGGGTGGGTAACTCGTGTGTATTTGTGTGTGTGTGTACACATTTGTTATAAAGGAATGACGCCAGTGGGATGGATGTCAGAGTAAAGTGAGTGTGTGAGTATGCGGGAGAGAAAGAGAGAGAGAAAGAGAGAGTCTACACACAGACTCACATATAAGATGACATGAGAGGAGTAGGAGAGTGAAGTTCAGTTAAGATCATCCTCTGTAAAGCAAATAGTGTTTTATTTTGGCATAGATGTTGATGGTATAGTTAGCGTTGACAAAAGTTAGCCCGGATATTTATGGGTAAAGGGCAAAAGCCATTAGAAGAACTTGCTTTTAGAACGAACGCTTGCATTTTTCTGTCTAAATTTATCGATGCTAAGATATAAAATGGAGTTTTTTTTTGGCTGGAACATTTAGCTCATTCTCTTTTCCCATGTTCCTTTTCATTTTTTTTTCTTCTTCTTCTCTTTTCCTTCTTCATCTACTACGACGACGACTACTACTACTCTCGTCTTCTCTTCTTCCTCCTCTCTTTTTCCCGTTCGAAGAATCCTTCCTAAATCTAAAAGAAAAACATTTTCTCTCTTTCGGGCTACTACTCGCGCTTTTTTTTCTCCATGTAATAGAAATTCAATGGAAGTTTTTTATCCAAAAAACTCTGCTCTGCTCTTCTCTTCTCTCGTCTACTCAAATCTCAAATGAGAAACAATAGAAAATAGAAAAATAGAAGAAAAAAAAGACTCAAACTGCCGCTAAAGGCCGATTACAATCTCGGATCTAGCATTCAGCCAACGAACAAACTTGAAGCTGAAGAAATTTCACAAAAAAAAAAAAACAACATACACATACGCTCATGGCATGTACACGAGTGAAAAAAGGGAAAATCAAGCTAGGAAGAATAATAATAAAAAAAAAAACTGAAGAAAGTCTCACATTCCCCATTTCCCCGGAACCATTAAAATCCTGAGTCATGAATGCTCTTTGATTTTTGTTCTTTATACAAAAAGTCTTGCTGCTCCTGCTCCTGCTCAACATAAGAGAACATTTCCTTTCTATTTCTCTCTCTCTCTCTCTCTCTCTTCTTCTTATTCTCCTCCTCCTTTTGCTCTTTCACTTTTATTCGATGGAACTCTACAGTCTTCTCTCTTTCTCTCTCTCTCTCTCTCTTTTTCCAGCAATCTAGAAAGAATTCCACAATACACGTGTATGGGTACTCAGAATCTGAAAGGAACCCAAAAACTCTGTGAAAGAACTCTCGTTGATATATGTTGACAGCTTTTTCCAAAAATTGAACAGCATCTTTTCAACAGAAAAATTCTCATAGCCCAGCTACTCTCTTTTCTCTGCCTTTTTTTCTCTCTCTCTCTCTCTCTCTCTCTCTCTCTCTCTCTCTCTTCTCATCGTCTTGGTTTTCTTTCTCGTCTCTAGTCCTCATCCGAGTCGTCAATGTAGGAGTCTTTTTTTCCCTTTTCCTTGCAATTCCTTGCGTTGTCGTTGTGTAAAGTACAAGCGCTTTTTTTAACTCCCTTTCATCTTTTTAACGTATTAAAGAAATACCACACACACACACAATCTAGAATTCCCTTCTTTCTCTTTTCCCTTTCGCCTTGTGTGTAACTTCTGGAAGACTGGGAAATGGCAATGCAATAGCAAGAACGATCGCAACCAAACATTATACATACACAGTAGTACATTTTTTGAGCATTGCATTGAAAAGACGAAGACGAAATCGTCGATGAAGAAGACGATGACGACGAATCCAAGTGGAGCGAGACTGAATGACATTGCCATGTTTCATTACGGTGGACAGCCCAACCCATTACATTAGGTAGCCTGCTCGTCGAGCGTATCTATGGACAAGTCAAGGAATTATTGCTCAGTAGGCCGAAACTGAGCACCGCTTCCACTTGGACTCCAACTATACAGACGTAGACGGATTCTACGGACTACTACTACACGAATATTCGAAGGCACACACACAACCGAAAAACGAAAACTCTCTCCTAGAGACGACTTGAACAACACTCCGAGTCCAAGATCCCGGGGAAATTGCTTCTATGCATGTTTTATGAGCAAATCGGATGTTTATATTTTCCGAGGGCATTACATTGCCAGACTCAAACGACGATCACAGAACTCAAAGAGAGAGAGAGAGAATGAGAGAATGAGAGTGAGCGAGATAGGAAAAAAAAAGTCTAGAAAACCAACTAAACCAAAAAACCGAGTACTTTTTACAAGTCTAAACTACATACTTCTTTTTCTTCTTCTTCTTCTTCTTCCTTCTACTCGGTTTTTCTTTCTACGTAATTGTAGTTGTAGCCTTTGGCTGTAGACTGTAGAGTGATGTGTAGTTATGTACGGACATGAATACATGTATACACAAAGATATTCCGAGTTAACGTGACATATATAATGGTCGGATCGAACTGTGTGTGTGTGTATTTGTACATTCATCTAGTCATACACACACACTCATGTGCAGCTTTGAGTCGCGCCAGACATTTGTTTTGCGGTTCGAAAATGCGTTTTTAATCCATTCGCTCGCTCACATGTGCCCGAGAGAACCCAAAAACTCTATTACTGAATTGCCATATGGAAAGTTTAGCTTTAAGAAACGCATTAGGAAAACTTTCAGTCTGCCCTTTTTACCACCACACCAAAAACACTCTCATATGTGAGCAGCAACAGAAACAGAAACCGTGGCAATAGCAATAGCAGCAGCAGCCCACAGAAAACTCAAACATACTTTACACATTACCAAACTTTCCATCCAATGTACCGAGTGCACACACACACACACAAACTCACAGGAAAAATATATTGAAAGCATTTGGCATTTTTTCGATTCCATCTAAAAAAAAAAAAAAAGCCGGAGGAAAACACTTAAACATGCGTAAAAACCATGGCCTAGATCGCATTAACTCACCTAATTATCCAGTTCAACTCAATTCCCTCTCTTTCTCATTCTCTTTTTAATTCCCTATTTTGTTCCATTTCATTGATTCAGAAACCAACTGACTTGTATCACGACAATTGTCGTGATAGCAGTGATCGCAAATTCAAGCAATTATATATCAATCCAATTTCAACCGAAAATCCACTTTCAAATATATCGTATATATATCCATTACAACTATTGCTTTCCCCCCAATCCAATACAATCCATTGAAAATCCTTGGAATATAAGGGGGAAAAAAACTCGAGTATTTTGTTTTTTCATTTCACGTAAATGAGTAATATATCGTACTTATGCATACGAAACGATTATGAATCCAAAGTCAAATCTAAATCTAAAACGAGGACGAATATCCATCTCCATGAAATTAAACTCGAACATGCACCATCGCTGATGCATGCACCAAACCTCTAAACCACAAAATGTTGTTCAGCCTGTAACCAGCGGATAACTGTACCTTTTTTTATTCACTTCTCTCTATACCTGTGCACTCATATCTAAATTTCCTATATACCATCCGATATACATTAAGGTATATATAGAAAAAATTATAATCAAATTACGAAATAAGATTAGGATATATTTAAACTAATTCAAATGGGTACTTAATGGGCTGTAGATGGGGCCCCAGATGGAACTTGATAAAACATTACATATACAAAGGCCTTATATGCATATATTCCTCATCCATAATTTTTCTTTCGGTGGGGGTGGTGAAATTGGAAAAGCTCTTAAGATTAATAACATGATTTTAATTGAAGTTTTACTTATTTTTTTTTTTTCAATTCAATCGGAAGGCTAAATGTGTAGATGGATGAAATGATTACACAAGAAGAAGAGGCTTGCTGACTGACGCAAATCCCCACACTATCCGTATTCAATGTTGTCCAGCAACAGCAACAACAACAACAACAGTAACAACGAAAAGAAGAAGAAATTAAGATAATGAAGACCGATATTTGATGGGGCTTTCTCAATATATGTGTGTATGTAAAACTAGTCAATATATTCAACTCCTTTCGGAGTACACAGTGTGATCATCAAGCATACAAGTCTGGTTTTTCTATATTTGTACATGTACGATATGTTTGTACACCATATATACAAAATATCCAGAAGATACTTCCGTCTTTATCAATGCTCATAAGAGAGAATACCGTCGTCATTACCATGTTGATGAGTTTCAATTGGTCTTAAAGTGTTTGATGGAAAGAACAGCAGGAGTGTGTGTGTGTATTAAATGTACCTTTGAAGAGGAGCGAGCGAGAGAGAGAGAGAGGAAAAGGTTTACTTCTAGTTTCGAATCCTACTTTTCCTGTTGATGGATTTTATATTGAAATTAAAGGCAAGGTTTCAATCTATCGTGAATTAAACCAAAGAGATTGTTATTACTGTTGTGGGTTGGAGCTAGTCGGTCATCATCATCATCATCATCATCATCATTGTATTTAAATTATTAAGTACAACCTGAAAAGATGAATCAATAAAAACCAGAAGGACTTCTCAAACTCAATTGTGAATTTCATCTGTGCGTACTGCGTACACACATCTGTGTAATCAAACGAGAGCATTCACACTCACAAATATATAGGAAAATCCTTATCGTTATTGGCAGAGTGTATGACTGTGTGTGACTGTGTACATTTTAAATTATAAAAATAATGGAGACAAGAAAAATATATCAATGAAGCTAAATGTTTCCTTGTAGTTGTATATGTATATATCTGTATTTGAGGTTCATATCGATATACTGAAATTGGTGGAGGAGGAACTCAAAACGATAAATTCATATTGCCTTCTAAACTGGGAAATATTCAGTGCACGAGAAATGGGAGGATAAACCACGAGATGAGCGTGTGAAGTATACTAAATGTAAAAAATGAAGAAAAAGAAGGAAAAGTTTGGCCGTGTCCGTATTTGTAGAAGTGAGAATTCCTGGATTTCCAGTTCATTTTTTCAGTTTGATAGTTTTCACAAGTGGACTAGCCTAATACTCACGTCCCGCCAGATTTCCCACAAGACTTTAAAAAACTTACAGGGAAGAATAATAATAATGCAACTTGTGCACTGGACTAGCTCAAAGAGTGACCCACAAGCTTTCCCC
Organism: Gisinianus flammeolus; assembly: GCA_034699125.1. Classification (NCBI taxonomy): domain Eukaryota; kingdom Metazoa; phylum Arthropoda; class Collembola; order Symphypleona; family Katiannidae; genus Gisinianus; species Gisinianus flammeolus. The sequence goes on from JAIUND010000572.1 coordinate 5,673, forward strand.
CATTCAAGCATTGACCAAAGAAATAGACGAGGAACGAAAGAGAGAGAGAGAGAGAGAGAGAGAGAGAGAGAGAGAGAGAGAGAGAGAGAGAGAGAGAGATGAACGGAATGATCAAAGGCATTTTTAAAGGAAAATTCCCCAGCTAGCAAAAATCTCCTCTCTTTTTTTCTACTTCTTCTACTTCTTTCCTCTGTTCGATTGACCAAGAGCCATTAGAATGACTTGGATAACTCCAAGTCCGAAAAATTTCTACTTGTATGGAATAGTGGATGAACAGTGTTTGTACCATACATACGTACATATTATTGCGAACGATATGGACGAGCACAAGGAAAAAAAATACGAACCCACGAATGAACTTTAACAAAGTTTGCAGTTCAATACATAGCAAGTAAAAGGACACAGTGTAGACGTGTAGAGTATATAGTTTTTCTTTTGCCGTGCCATTTGCTCTCTTTCCCTCTTTTTTTTATCTGTACTTGAATCTTAGATATATTGTAAAGTAACGGAGGAAACCAGTTAACCAGGAAAGGAGGGTAAAAGTTGAACAGGAGTAAAGCGAATGGAAGGGAATGCTGGAGAGAAGATACTGGAACCGAAGACTGGAAGAATACTCGAAAATCTCACTAAAGCCTAAATACATATGCCCATTTGAGGGTTCTCTCTCTCTCTGTCTCTCTTTTGGTTAGAGAAAGGAGGAACTAAACTTAGAAGAGGATTTTCAAGGTTCGGACATTATGAAAAATGATCTGAAACCACTCTTCCGTATTCGATAGGCCATTTTTTCCCATCTTATTCTCTGGAGAATACTCAATCTACGCACGCACCCTACATTCAATTCAATTGTGCAACTTATTTTCCCCCCGAAATTCTTCACATCAACTTACCCGGAATACATCAACCAATTTTTCTAGAGAAAACTCTCTCTCTCTCTCTCTAGTATATAACAAATTCACATGCGGATATGTACACATCTAATAATATTATATGCAGTTAAATATATTATTCTCGTCGTACTATCATCATCCAACGAGTCTCTCTCTCCTCTCTTTCTCTCTCTTTCTCCATGTATGTATATGATGATCATGTGAGATCCTTCCGCCCGTGACCTATCCACTTCATAGCACCCATTATAATAAGATATTTTGTTAATATGTTTTATTGTAGGAAACTCCTCTCGAACGTACACGATTATTATTATGACTACTCACACAAATCCTCAAATATCCTTAAATATCCACGAATACACAAATGTACAACAAGTATATATACAGATATATACAAAAAAAAAGGAAAAATAATGACAGAAACAACTCCACATAAATATATATACAAGAGGGAAAAAAAAGTTAAAGAAATTGAAATGGAGAAAAATACACAGAGAACGTGTATATAAAAATGTATATGTACATATTATACTCGTTTTTTTTCCTTCTTCCTTTGGATGTTGGAGGAGTGATCATAAAAACTACTACTACTTCTACTACGATTACTACTGCAAGCTGAATGGGTTGGAATAAGTAATTGTAAAAATTCCAGCAGTTGAAAAGCCAACAAAATGAGGGAAAGAGACTCGTCGTACGAGCTCTGAGGGGAGAATTACAACTACTGTGAAATGAGGAGTAGATAATGAAAAGACTATTAGAAGAACTATTTAGGCAATGATAACAACGGTAATGGTACCAAGGAGACTTTCTGCCCCTACCAATAGATTTATGACAGTTCCCTCCGTGCATATAGGTATACGATATCTTTCCTTTATCCGTAGATATCGTACATATTTCCCCGAAGTGAAAAGGAAAACTTTTACAATCCAAAAAGTGCATGACAAAATCACACTCTCGCTCTTCTAAATCTACCACATTGGCCACTAACTACTCACCAAGAAAATAATGTATGCATATTATTATTACACATGCATACTATTACATACACCAAGTCATAGGTACTGCACACACAATGTCATAATTTCTCCGCACACATCTCCACAGTCACATCTGCTTTCACTCCCTTCGTTCGTCCTCTCCTATTTCAAACAAAAGAATGTGCAAAAAGTCTTCGAATGGCGAATTATCAGTTCATCAAAAACTGGGGAATTTCCTCTTGTGACTACCACCAGTCCGTTTTGTGTGTGTGTGTGTGTGTGTGTGTGTGTGCATTTTCTGGCTCGAGCTTCCCGCTCCAAGCTTTAGGCATTATACCACACACAAAAGAATCCTAGAACACAACTCAAATCCCAAAAGCTGTTATCATTAGCCTGCTTTCCTCTCTCTCTCTCTCTCTCATATACTTTTTCTTGTTCCACAATGAAAATTACCCACGTAAGTCACTCAGTCAGTCTGATACAGGGAAAACAGGGAAAAGTAGCTACTGTAATGTTTAATAGATATGAGCGGAGGAAACTCAAACTCTATTAATATTGAGAAAAGAGAGAGAGAGAGAGAGAGAGAGAGAGAGAGTTCTTTTGTTGTTGAAACTCGTACATACAGATACATAGTCTGTAAAATTATCATGTTCTACTCGGATTTTGAATAAACGGACAGGAAGTGGACGTGTATCATCAACACCGACGAAAATGCAGGAGAGAAACAAGTCTTTACACACATAAAACCTCGACGTGAGGATGACTTTTTAGATTTACTTGCTCATTCTGTGTGTAGTGAGTCTAGTGAGTGAGTGAGTGAGTGAGTGGGTAAAATGGGGATGCTCAAATGCTAATCGTAATACATTTGGAAGGGAAAACGTGTGTGTGTGTGTGTGTGAGTTGGTTACAAGTACATACTTGCGACTACCCACTCTAATAATATTATTCTAATAAATATGTAACTATGTGCTCGAATAGCAAAATGCAAGATACAGTAGCTCGAGTGAAGTGAGTCGGTAGAAAATAATGGAGTGCCTGGCCCACCACCACTTGATGAGTATGAGATGGGATTTTGATGGCACGGTGTGATGATTGGCCATAATAATACCCCATTCCACCTCACATTATATGTATTCTTACCAATCTAAAATACCTATATATATATATATATATATATAACCTCTCACATAGCTGTCGTGTAGGACTATCCAATACAATTTATGTAGGTACCTATTCGGATTCCGTGTGGAGTGCATGTCTATAATATTCTCATACATGCACAAATGAAATGTAGAATGTAGGTTTACGATTACGATATTTTAATTCGTTAGATTTCCTTTTTTTAACCCAAAATAGAGTCAAGAGTCGAGAGCAGCTGTACGTCAAACGTAGATTGAATAATTATTTGATTTTTTTTTCACATGATATATTTTATTCCATTGTTTTGTATTATAAATTTCTCCATCCAGTTCCTTATTTATCAACTTGCAACCTAATTAAAATACTCGTTTTATTTTGAGCATGTAAATGTGAGTTGAACGGTGGACATGAAATACTTTTGGTTTTTTTTTAATTCAGAAAAAAATCTTCTTTTTCTTCTTCTTCTTCGCCGTATTCTTTGTAGGGATATTGGATTGTGTCACAGTTACAGTCACATGTAGAATGTTAAAGGTTGAGACATGATAAAGAAATGTGTACATAAAGTTGAGAAGGGAAAACCATCAGCTATTTTAAATATGGACGGAATGATTTGTATTCAAGATGCATCGGTTCATAACTAAGCCCCCTACTAAAATAGTGCCACCAACCTCGTCAAGCATATTTTATTCGTCTCTCCCTCTCTCTCTGGTTCGTCTTCTCTAACTTGAAAAAACTTATAATGTGTATGAAAAAGTACCGGACTTTTCCCAATGAGTTTCCAAACGAGGACAAAACATATGAACTTACATACCACATTTACTACATTCAATAATGGATAGAAAATAATACAAATCCCACTACATATTACACTTGGTCGTCTAGTTCTATCACTTTATCGTAGTATGTATAGGTAATAGGTATATGTATGTGAATATGTGTGTGTGCCCGAGCTAGAACTGGACACAGGAGCATAGGTGCGCATACATAAAGCCATTCTCATTCCACATAAAGGGAATCCATTATAGACCGATGGAGGAGAGAGGGAGAGAGAGAGGTACAGACTACAGAGTACAGAGCGAGTAAGAGAGAGAGAAGAGATACAAAACTTGAAGCTTTATGAAACGTGACTTGAACATCAGATGAGTTCAGATAGTCTTAAATTTAATGAACATACGCCAGGGTCTTTTTTGATGCCCATTTTTCTGAGTGATTCCCTCTTGCCGTTCAAACAACTTTTCGCTTACTATTAGTTACTATATAAAATACATAATTTAACGTTCCTACACAAGACACACACACACACACACACACACTCACATGCACAAGCATTCTCATATGTAATATGTATAGCCTATTGCTTTATGAACATGTATATTATTATTCCATTTGGTCATGACTATAATATGTACATGTACATGGGTTCAAAATATTATTTTACGCTCCTCGCAACATAATAGCTAGCCAGTCAGGTAAATGTACCTATGTCTTATGGTATGTTATGCTATATGTCAATGGTTTTAACTTTAACTCGATGTTTTACCGTCCTCACCGTACATGGACCTTTAAGCAAGTGCTCGTCAATTTCTTTGTAAGCGTTTAATGTGGTCTGTGCCCATCCATAGTACTCGCTCAAACGATAGTAAAAAAAACATTATCTCTGTGCACATTTGCATTTTTTCAATTCTCATTTTCTCATCTTCTCCTTCTCTTTCTTTCTCTCCGTTTCTTCTTTCGTGGCTCACACACTCAAACTCCACAACTCGAACTGTACTTAAAAAAAAAATGTAATATCTAATATTTTAAAGTAGGTACTATAAACTATAATATTAATACATGTGCAGTCTGTACTGATATCCCATTTCTCCTTCTCTCTCTCTCTCTCTCTCTCTCTCTCTCTCTCTCGCGCGCGCTCCATCTCCATGTACGACATCCCGAGTCAGTTATGGAAAACTATACAATTTTTTATCATTAACAATTTAAACCTTGACTTCATCTTCATCTGATGATGTCGGATGCATCATCGGCATTGTGAAAATTAAAAATAAACTAAATTTGATACTCATATCCCTTGGACTTTGACTTGGACTTGAACAACTTCTTTCACATTTTTTTTTCTTCTTCTTCTTCTTCTTGTTCTTCTCCTTTCATATTTATTTCCCTTCTCTAAGCTCATCTTCACTCTGCTCATCATATACAGCTGTAGCTGTATGTATGATGATGAACTTCTTTCTCAAACTCAAACGTATTAGTCGACTAGATAAGATTAGTTGAGGCAATTTGTAATTTCTGTAGGTTTGTGAGAGTATATACGAAATACACACATCTCCATTCACACACTTACATATACGGGGGAAAAGAGTACATATTCATTTTCATGTGATGAGTGAATAGTAAAAAGTATTAACTCGACATGAAATGAAATGAAAGATGGAAATGGTTATTGGAAAAACTACGTAGTATTTAAAATTTAAATCTTCTACACAACGCACACAAGCACTACAGTTCTCGTCTGTATTTATTTTATAAATTTATAACAACCATCCAATAATTTTCTTTACAGTTGAACTGATTCTAGTTAGCTGTTTGTCCGACATTCGAAGAAGAAGTGTGTGTAGAGTAGCAAATACAATAAATACAATCAGACTATCAGGACCGAATATGGATGTCCCTTTAGAATATGAATATATATATAAAAGATAAATCGGATTCCAGCTAGGCACAGACAGACTTCTTTCCATCCTCCTTCTCTCGTCTTCGTCTTGGATACGGACGACGAACGAAAGAAAGAAGAAAGAAGAAGAAGAAGAAAACAATCAAAGAACGTATCATTTTCATCAAGCCGAGTGAATTGAATTGAAAATAATGGATAGAGTACAGAACAACAAGAAGGAGATATAGGAAGGATGTGGTATTCAGATATTCAGAGTCTCTTCTCCTCCTCAGGTCCTTTCAAGAAAGAAACCACTCAGCAAACCAACTCGGCATAATACACCGAGTAACTAACTAAGCAACCATCACACATCACATTCACACACCGTCCTCCCAATCCCCAATGTATCAAAGTATCATCAATACAACTTGTTCCTCTTCGTACTTTTACTTAACGTACTTTAAATTTATATCATTTACTACCGTACGATATTAGTATTCGTCGATATAGTAATAGAACGAGCCCAACAACTATTTACCATCACCATTACTTTAGAACTTTTTCTAAAAGAGCAAGAAGAGAAACAGAAACAAGAAAAGAATACACACGACACACACACACACAAAATATAAGAATAGCTTAGCTTGACGATGTATAGAATTGTATAGATAGACAGAGAGGCAACAGGAACGGAAGATTCCCTTGTCTTATTCGTCTATTCCTCCATATATTATGCATAATAACAATATCTTCTATGTGTACACTATCTTCCCTTATTGTTTCTTTCTCTCTCTCTGCTTTTTCTTATTCTCCTACTCTTTTATTTTTTTGCAGAGAATGAATTCTTTGTGGATCAGAAAATCGGCACATTTGAATAGCATTTGGGTGCTCATCAGAATTCTATTCTTTGAGGGAGAAGAAGAAGAAGACGACGATGAAGAAGAATGAGAGTGGGATAGCATGTGCCTGGCAGCCTCCATGTTCACTACAATGAGACAAAACTCACCGACGCACGTTTCCTCCAACTATAGAATATCGTATAGATCCACACTCTACAGTTCTATTAAAGACAGTTCTATACACACATTATGTAGACGATACTGACATTAGCAGTGAGATACGGAGACGAAGAGAAGTATACCTTTTCTTCATCTTTCCTCTTTGCAGTTCATCTTTTTATTCATATTCATATTCGTATTTTTATCTCCTCCAGGCAACCACTGATATATTTTTTTTCCCTCTCTCCGTCTTCATAACTCTCCAATGAACCAACGAATATACAAACGTATTCACCTTTTTTTTTTTCATTTTCATATCTGCTTTTTTAGTCCTTGTCCTTTTAGTACTGATATTTTACCATCACCATTCAATCGTCCTGCTTGCCTCCCTGCTTGATCTGCCTTTTGTACATTTACACACAAATGTGTATATATATATATATATGTATATATAGGCATCACCAAAGACCAAAGCCCAAGAAAAATCTCCCTCATCTGAATATTAATGAGTGAAGAAGAAGAAGGACTTCACATTAGCCAGCCATTCATTGCTCCATCCTCAATTCAGCCTTTGGCAAACGAAACAAGGGATTTTTATGTTTCATTTTCAAACTCAACTTTAACTCTCCGAGCTATGTAATATTATAATATCCCAAGTACAACCACTAATTTATGCATAACTGTGTGTATAGTTTATATACACATATTATTTTTTAATAATAACTACACACCGCTACATTAAATATGCATCATGTACAGATGCGCGCATAAGATATATTTTAGTGGAAGTATATACTAATAATTCTAAATTCTAGTGTTGGAATAAATATACCAAAGATCACCATGTGAATATCTCTGTAGTCTGTCTCTGTACGATATAAAATATAAAATAATATACATATAATGATGATGATGCTAGTGATGATGATGATGATGATGATGATGAGAATGAAGAAGAGGAATAAGTATATAAAGTCCACCTGGACGATGGAAATGGAAAGAGCCAACGTGTAATTACGACTTCTTAACTTGGTGGGTTCATTCAACATTCACCTATGACTCAAGACTCAATTCATGAAAATTCAGGTTCGAGATGGTATTATATTATTATGCAGTCTCAAATGTACATCAAGTAAAATCACAATTGAAATCAGACTCCCCATTCACAGAGAGAAACACACACGAGAGAGAGAGAGAGAGAACATTTCATACGGGAAATTTTTCTTGTTCTTCTAATTAGCAAAAATTATGAGTATATTCATGTGAGAGAAAAAGAGGGAGATGAGAACAAAAAAAAATGTATGTACTATTCAGACAAATAGAACGTGCTCAGGTTGGTTGTGTTTGTGTGTAGTACAATATATATATATATATATAAAAGAGGATTTCCAAATGAATAGGTTGTGATATCAAGTGATGGAAGGAGAAAATAATCAAGTCCATACATTAGCATGTAAATGTGTGTATGTCATTTCAAGATACCATCTTAATCTTTATGGTTGTCGTTGTCGTAGAGTACTCAAGTGTGTACCTTGTCTGTTCGGTTCGTGTATGTGTATGTGCCATGTGCATGTGTGACAGTCGTGTAGGTTCGAATTAAAATGAGAATAAAATCAATGCTTAGAGATGCTGTCAAGAGCGTCAACTTGACTCAAATTGACTGGTTGATTGTCTCTGTCATTTATGGATCCAGTTTAAAGACCAGTTAATAACTCTGAGCTATTTACAATTGATTATTAGTTGTTCTTGTCGTCATTCATCCCCCTCATTCTCTCTCTCTCTCTCTCTTACACTACAGAGTATTAGCAAAATATTATTATTATCATATAGTTTTTATAGTACATGACTTGGTGACACTCGTCAGTACGGAAAGTCCTTGTAGTCATTGTCAGAGGACATCAGGACTATCATCAGTCTATATATACACATAAATGTTGTTTTGTTTCTCCAGATCATGATGAGAGAGAGTCTAATGGTAGGGCAGGTCTCTACATTTTCTACACTCTGTATATAGGTGTGTATTATGTATACATATCGTATATATGCATATAAAAACTTTGTAGGTATGTATTCAAGTGGAAAAGGGGACTGTCGACATGTTGTCATCTTGTCATGCTCATACCTGGTCTCCTTTCCTCGACATTTGCGTTTCCACATATAAAGACACACACACACATATATACGCATGCACACAAGTGACAAGCCACAATTCACATGTAAACGGATGCCTTTGTCTTAGAACAATCAGTCGCGACTTCAGCCCAATATTTGTTAAAATGTCTTTAACACCCTATTATGTTGTCAGTCATGGACATGGAAACGATGACATCGGTGTACACACACATACACTCGACATGTTCAAAATATTCTCTACTCCATTTCTATATAAATAACTACAATCATGCACATACACACACACACACACACAATGGAGTATTGTAAAAGATATGCCTAGGTGAATTCAAGGGGCTATCATGAGACAAACATTCAACTAAAACTACCGGATTAAACATTGACTTTGACTTTCCTATTCCAATTCCAATTGCCTTATTATGTCTGTCATTGAACGTATAAATTCTGTAACAGAAAGTACAGTGTACGTACGTGTACAGTGTGAGCAGACTCAGGCAGAAGCGTTTTTGGATGATGTAACTCACCATTTCTCTATTTCACTATTTCAGTATTGTACAAATGGAAATGGTTCCTCCTCCTCGTCATCATTCTCTCGTTTTTCCAAACAAGCTATAGAGACAAACATTTCTCGTGTGGTTTGAATGCTAAATGGCTATTATTAATATTGCATGCATTCCCTTTTTTCACTTGTGACCGGATGTCAACTCTGTCACAACCGACTACAGACAGGTCATTTATTTCCGTCAGGTTCTTCCCCTATATATACAAAAAGAGAGCTCCTGTAGATCTCATACAAGTTCATTGTATAGCTGTCATGTATTGTACATTGTAATACATAGACATACTACATAGTCAGTGAAACCTTAGGAAATCTTTTTATGTAGTTCAAGCGCATACAAAGTATGTACACACTATGCGAGAGCAAATTACTCTTCAAAATGTTAAATAGTACACTCGGATTGGCCGTGGTCTACTGCTGTCCTCGCTCTGCTTCTATATTATAATTAAATGCGTCGACGAATACAAACTACGACCATTCTGTCCATTTTCCTTCTTGTCTCTCTCTCTCTCTCTCTCTCTCTCTTTCTGTCTGTTCATCGTCTCATTCTCATTCGCTCCTGTCTGTTTTCTATAATGTGATCATTATACTGTCAGAAATTTGATTTTTCATTTCCAGAAAAGTGAAACAAAAAAAAACATGTGTAAAGAAAGAGTAAATCCCGGCTGGAGCATCCTCCAATTTAGTCTGTTATACATACTTACCTATAACTATATGTATAACCAAACCATGAGTACTTATCTGCCGGATAATTTACCTACGGGTAGTCTCACATTTGATGAATGTATTTATACCTAACCTAGTGGTACATCTTCGTAGAAACCAAACTACTGAAGAAGACAAAAAAAAAAAACAAAAAAAAAACATAGTTAAATAAATGATTGACAAGAACGGTAATTTCTCGGCTTGAAATAAATTTGTCAGACCCCCGAAATTATTTGTCAAAAGACACGGAAATCATATGAGGGAATCCCTTCTTGTTTTATCATAATTATTATACTTTATGAATCCCTCCCCATTAATTTGTGTAGATTTCTTTCATAGTCCAAGTGGAGAACAAAAGGACCTCACATGCACGTCAAAGACAAAAGTTTCAGCTTACATTATTATCAAATAATTTAAAAGAAAAAACAATGAGTATAGAATATAAATTTTAATTGGCAGTCATTTTTCTTTACTACAGATAGAAAATAAGAAGGAAAAAAACCACTCAATCATAAATATTTATTTCTCCTGTATAGTCATTAAAATGAAATACTAGATTAAAAAGAATTCAGATTGCACAAGAACAAGAACGAAAAATTCCGGGTCGTTTGTAATGTAATGTAATCGACATTTGCAGTAGGCAAACAAAACTAACCTACCTTAAAATTTAGTAACTCAGTCACTTCTGACGACGACTCAAAGACATTACAATAAAAAATATTGAAAAATGTAACTTGAGCTTTAAAATTATTGTTATTATTTAGTGGATTTTCTAGGAAGAGCAGGATCAAGTGAAACTCATGGAGAGAGAGAGAGATATGGAAAAGAAGAAGGAGAATCAAAGTACATCTGTGACTACACACAAAACGATAATATACATATGTAGTATGTACAGAGAGTGATAGTGAATTTTGGTGGGGAAGAACTACTCAAGTTTAGTTGAGCAAGTGTGGCCTTCCATTCCACCCTCAACTTAACTTTACAGTAATAGATTTATAAGTATAGTCTTTGTGAGTTTTTACTCGGTGTATGTGTGTGTGTGTGTGTGTGTTTGGACTGGGAGTAACTCAAGAGGATAGAGATTGAGGGAAGCTCTTATGTTACCTGAGAAAGCACCTCCTGTCATTTTCCCTGTCAAATAATGAGCCACATTTCCTTTTCGTGTCTATCCAACGTGCTATTTCATATCAAATCAACCTGACTGCTCCACCACCATATAAAATGTATACAAAATGTAAACCAAAGCATCAGAGAACATCATGATAATAATAATCATTATCATCATCATCATCAAACACACAAATACACACAAAAATACTCATACTATTTTTTCCTGTATTTCATACTACCTATATAAATACAATAATTAATGAACAAACACTCATCTGCTCTGTGCTCAACAACTTTTGCATGATGACCTTTCAAAAACGTCATCATTTTCTTTTGTATTTATTTATTTGTCCATCATTTTTAGTGTTGTTATTATAACTATTCAAGTTCATTTCCAAATGTATTCCAAGTTAACACTAAAATACAATAAAAATCCTTTCATTACCCCTTGTTATGTTATACTGTTACTCTGTTACACATCATCATATCATGATGATGATTATTATATATACTTATATACTATATACAATTAATAAATAATGACGGCGTTCGTTCCTTCATTCATTCATTCCCCCAAACACAAAACACAAGGTTAATTCTACATCATGTGAAGAATTTTTATGAATTGGTTTTTTTTTGCCAGTCAGTATAAGTACAGTACAAACGAGATTACGTCACATTCACATTGTAAACTAGTACAATGTTCTGTATAGTGTGAGAGTGAGTGAGTGTGTAATGTGTAATATATTTAAATATGAACTTGCTGATAACTTAACACATGCAATAAGAAGATAAGAATGATGTAGTGTAGTTTTGCGTAGACTTATTATTGTGTGAGCGCTCTATTATTATTATTCTTATTATACCAGTAGAGAGAGAGAAAGAGAGGGAGGGATGAAGACTAACTAAATATGAGTCGGTTTCATGCTACTCTACTCGCATACTCAAACTCATTCCTACTCAGGTATTTTTTCCTCATCTATGTATATAGAACTTGATACAGAAGAGAGAGAGAGAGAGAGAGTGAGACGTGTGTATATAGAGAAACAAAACGAGCCAAAAATGATCTGAAGGAAAAGTTGGCTACAAGATTGAGAAAAGCGGACGAGCTGAAACCATGCAATTAGGCCGCCAACTCTAATTAGAAAGACTTGTAGACTTGGCGTGAACTAATATTTATGGGCAAATGAAAAGTTTTTGTGGAGAACACGTACAATACCTTCTCTCACTACTCACTACTCACTATATTACACAAAACTTATCGTCCGCTCCTCTGCGATTAGACTTTTGCACTCATCATCCACTGAGAGAGAAACAGTAAATAGACGAAGAAGAGGAGAAGAAGAAGTAAAGAAGGGGAAAAGGAAACTGAAAGGCAAAAGTTCAAAAGTATCTTTTAGTTTTAGCCTTTTCTCTCTCTCTCTCTCTCCCTCTTTTGAACTCTTTCTTACAAACACAGTCCTCTTCCTCCTCTTCCTCTTATGAGTTAAAATTCCTGAGTGCATTCAAAGTAAACTTGTATGATTTACAATTTCCAGACTCAAAACGAAAAGTGTGTGTTTGTGTGTGTATAAAAGGTTAAATTTCCTTAATTTCCTACCCAGAATATCTTATTCTTATATATATTCTCACCCTCACTCGGATCTTCTACCCTCCGTTATTTGTAAAATCACAAAAGATTTTATTTAATGCTCTAATAAATTTAGTGTTCACCTTCGTGGTCCCCGAGTAGATACTTACTTATGTAAATTACAATGAGGTGAACAAACTAGAATGGAGAGAGAGAATCGATAAATATCTAATACATTTGCAAAATTACAATTTTAAATGCCCACCAATTATCTCTCATTCACTCCTCAACAGGAAAAACCAAACAAAAACACTCAATATTGAAAAATTAAATGAACGTAAAAAAGCATTGACTTGTATAGCAAGCGGAATTCTCTGTACAAAGTACAAACAAAATACAAACCAAAAATTAAATGGGAAAAGGAAAACAAGATGAATTTTGTTATTCCTAATACTTTTAATACTCTTTTCTATAATAAGTACAGAGAAATGATTTTTTTTCTTCTCTCTCTCTCTTTATCTCTGGTTCGGGAAAAAAAAGCTTTTAAAGATGAACTCGAAAAAAATCTTCCGCTTCAATTGTGGTTTACAAAAGTACAAGAGAGGGAAGAGATGAAGAAAATAGCATTCCAATCTTGAATGCAACCACAAAAGGTTAACGATGAGATTTAGTATCTTGCTTGACTTTGGGTTTTGCTTGTTTCACTTTTGAAGCTTGAAAAGTTTTGAACGTTCCAAAGTTCCAACGCTCTCTCTCTCTCTCACTCGAAAAAAATAGTCAAACCTTTCCCACTCCTACGTTCCTGTCTCTCTCTCTCTCTCTCTTCTTTCCTCATCTTCATCTCTATATCCTTTAATATTCTTCAACTATTGTATTACACACTTGGGCTCATCATATTGAAGCTCGTACACGTATTTAGTATTTACTATTAGTGTTTTTGGTTCAAGCACAAGGATCCACATCCACGCACTCACTCACTCACACACACACACAATTGTTCCAGCAGTCTCCCCCTGGCAATGTTTCCAAAAAATTTCTCATTAACGCGCTGGACTTAATTGCAATCAACTTGGAGAGGCCATACCAAGCATCTCTTGTTTCACACACAAAGTTCCACGTGTATACATAATAATACTGCGGCACACAGTACACAGGTACACCGGCTCAACCGAACTTAAGTACCACAAGAAGACGATGAGGAAAGCAATAATAAACTTCAAAACCTTATCTCAAGGTAAAACCCACAAGAAATTCTCAGTACATAAGGTAGATCCATAATCACTATATCGTACATTACATACATAATATATGTGTAGGAAATGTACTCACATGCACACATCTGATGAACTACAACTCGGCTCAAAAACCAAAACACACGTAGAACAATAATTCAAAAATTGTACACATACAGAGAGAGGGAGAGAGAAAGAGAGAGAGAGAGGGAGAGTTGGAGTACAACTCAGTCATCCGTATGCATCCAAACACGCAATCTACTACTCATATGCAAAATCATTATGGAAGGAAAGTAACAACGCGGAGTTGTATAGTGCTTTAGTACATTGTGCTCGGTCATTATTATCACAAAATATTTCGCACTCCAGTATAGAAGATAGAAAATAACAAACTTTGAGAGATTAAGAGTAAACAAATGGAAATACAAAAAATACAATTGTATGTAAGATACGAGGAACTGCTGTAGGAATTATAATAAAATGAAGGAATAAAACGAAAAATGGATAGTTCTTAGAGGCGCCCCCCCATTTGAAAGTATTATTTTAATTGAATTGCAAATTTACAGATATTTCTAAGTGGAATTCGTATGCACTCCACGAGGATTTGGAGACATTTCAGAGAAATTGAAATTATAATGTAAAATTATATGTACAGAGAGAATTACGGAGAATCGAGTGGATTTTTTCTGTTCAAGGTGATTTTTAAAAAAATGAGCAAAAACTTTCATATACTAGGAAAAATATTTAAGTGAGAATTAGTTTTTTCCCCGTTCCCTCGTTTCTCGTTTCTTCTCTTCTCTTCTCTTCTCTTCTCACCATCCATCTTCTTTTCCATCCAATCAAGTAAGCGTGGGTTGACGTAGTCGTCAATCGACGACGAATCCAATACGACAATCCAGTTCCGTTTTTCATCTTCTCAATCCAAATCCAAGCCAAGCTCCAAATCACATTTCTCCATTTCCCCTAACTTTACCAAATACCCATTCATCCATCTACACGGGAATTCTCTCTCCTCTCTCTCTATCTCTCACCCTCTCTCTTCCTCCCTCTCTCCACACACACACACACACACAAACACACACATACATACACAAATGTATTTTTATAATCTGCCTGCTATCTGCATTAAGATTAGTCCTCGAGTTGGCAGAGACGAATAAGAAAAAGGTAATTTTTCAGGATGCACTC
Organism: Gisinianus flammeolus; assembly: GCA_034699125.1. Classification (NCBI taxonomy): domain Eukaryota; kingdom Metazoa; phylum Arthropoda; class Collembola; order Symphypleona; family Katiannidae; genus Gisinianus; species Gisinianus flammeolus. Next base: position 20,822 of record JAIUND010000572.1, read on the forward strand.
TAACTAATTTAATAATTTATGCAAGTTTTTATTACATTTATTCCTTATTCAAAACAAAAACAAAGTACATACAGTGTGTGTATTTCTGCAGAAGACAATGAAAGACAAAATGTTCAGGAAAGCCTTTTGAATAGGGAGATGAAAATTCGGAGCACGCTTTAGAAATTGACTGGGATAAATTTATTTTCAATATAAAGTCCAGAGGGTAATAGTAATAGTAATAGACTAAAGACATTATTGCCTGGATTTTTTCCCTCTCTCTCTCTCTCTCTCTCTCTCTCTTTAAATCTCTCTCTCTTTCTATGTCTGTCTGTCTCTGTATGTGCCAACAAAGAATGTTGTGTGTGTAGGTTGTTGTTGAGTGACAAAGGATCCGCATGTTACGTGTGCATTTTATGAGTTGAGGAACATTGATATGATACGGGGACTCATCCGGAGGTCGGTTTGTAGGTTATGGACGAACGAGAAGGATGGAGAGAATGGAGAACGACGGGCGGGTGACTCGTGCGGAGTGTGTCATAAAATGACACGAGATCCGAGCAATGGAGCATTTGCATAACGAGGTTAGCAACTCGGTAATCTACCATTAGGGAAATCTTATTTTCGAGCTTTACTTTTCTCTCTTCCTCTTCCTCTCTCTCTATCTATCTCTCGGTCTGAATTCAGAAAAGAGCTCCCAACTTTCAACTCTATTATCATTCGGTTTCCCTTGTCTCTCTCTCACTCTCTCTCTCTTGCTCACTCATTTCCCTCTCCATTCTCTCTTGGAATAGAAGAAAATATCTTGCTATTTGAAAGCTCAGTTCCTTAATTCGTATGTATGGATTGTCTGACGAGCACTGCCATTATCTGTCATTACCATTAAGGAGAGCATCCCATTGCAAATAATAACGACAACTTCAATGGATCCCAATAGAATCAAATGGATTGATACATTCAAACACATACAGACAGACACCGAAACTTAAACTGATTAAAATCTTTTTTAAATCTCATTCAATCATTCATTTCCTCTACCGTTTTTCTATCTCTCTCTCGCTCTCTCTCTGTTACAAACTAAACGAATTAGACTCGTGAATTCAATTAATTCATTCTCTCACGTATACACAATAAGTACTCACAGACTGAAAGAAACTCAGAACATGACAAAAGACATTTTGTACTTTTGTACAGACACAAATGCAGTCGGTATTTTCATACAGGAATGAAGAAGGTCTCTCAATGCATTGAGCATTTAGAAATCTCCATATGTAATTGTTTTATAATGTTTACGTAAAAAGTAAAAACGTATGGATTCCAATACCATTTACAATTTACACATTACATTACATAGTCAAATTCTTCTCATGACTCTCTTATCTCATCTCTTCCGTCGTCATGTATTCCGATACACTTTTTTAAAAAATCCCAAAGCAGAGCAATATGAATTGACGAGAGAGAGAGAGAGAGAGAGAGAGAGAGAGAGAGAGAGAGAGAGAGAGAGAGAGAGAGAGAGAGAGAGACGGAGAGAAAAAGTGTGAAAAGGAACGAAAGGAGTTTTCGAGTCATTTGTTTACGACTCTGGAAATGTACTTGGTTGATTGGCATGGCATCTGAAACTGTGGGTCGTTAAGCGATTTGGCATAGACGCATCAGACCGTGTTGAAATTTTGATTAGGTTTGTCAGAATGAGCTGCTAGCAAAATCAAATGAGAATGAAAGAACGAAAAAAAGAGACAGAGACAAAATAAGAATGAAAGGTGTATAGGTAAACTCACAACTATTTATTCTTATACATTCAAATTTCTATATGGATATGGATACACGTACGAATACGAAATGCATGCATTTCCACATTCATTCTAAGTTCGAGCCCTCACTTCACTATCTTTAGCCATGTTGACAAAGACATTACGTTGGCAAGCGGAGCATTTATTTCAAAAACAAAATCGTCAACACACACAAGCGTTTTCATTTCATTTTACTCCATTCCTTTGAAAATATACAAATGTATATGTAAATACAAGAAAGATATTTTTATTTCCCCCTCATTTATACATGTATGTGCATGTGCATGCATGTATGTATGTGTGCACATTGAATTTTTTGCACAAATAAATAAAAGAGGAATAGAAAATAGGATGATGATGACGACAAGAAGAGGAAGAACAACGACAACGAATGACTACAACTTTACAATTTCAATCCAGATACTGCAACTGAAACTGAGGTAGATAGTACAACCGAAGGAGAGAGAAAGAGACAAAAGGACCAACATCATAATGATATAAGGCGCCTTGAATTCATTTATTCCCAACTCAAACTTTTATCGTTAATGAGAAACGAGAAAAAGTTTTTATCGTTTTGTTTCCTTTCTTTAAGTCCTCGTTTTCATTGCATTTCCCTTTCTCTCTCACTCTCTCTTCCTCTCTCTCTCGCTCACTCACTCAATGTGTGTATGAATGGTTTGGAAGTCTACTGCTACTACTCGCAGAGATGAGTGCAAATATACAAGAGAGAGAGGTAAGCAAACCGAGGTAGCATTGAAAAGCTTCCTCTCTTTCTATCATCATTACGCACATTACATTACATTTACTAAGATGATTACATTTTCTTCTTCGTCGTCTTCGTCATTCTCCTTCTTTTTCCTTTTCCTTAATAGATGAATACCCAGCGGACTTTGTCTCTTTTTCTTCTACCTCTCCATCCATAGTGAATTTCACATGGAAATCTCTACTCTATACAGATACGAGTTGGTGTCTTTTCTTCAAAACTTATCGTTCGTATATACTGTTTGTCTTTCAAATATCTCCATCTCCTCTCCACTTGCACTTGTTCGTATTCGTACATACAACGTTTGTCTTCTATCTATCGAATCTGGGGAGTCACCATTGTGAAAACTATTTCCAATGTTTTTATTCTTTGGGAAAAAGTTTTTTCTGTCTCTGTCTCTTTACAGATACTATATACGGAAAGTGTTTCAAGTGAAATGGAGAAGTTGCAACGTCAGACTCTCTCTCTCTCACTCAATGTATACGCAGATAACTTGCTACTTTTCCGTCGGTGTATAGAAACTTTTAATATTTTTTTTTTTTCGAAAAAAAGAGAAAAAAAGCATAAGTAAAAAAAACTTTTCGATTCATGAAGAAATCTTCTATGGATATGGATATAGATAGATAATTTTGTACGTTTGCTCATGTTATGAGTTAACTTTCTTTTCCTCTTATTCAACTATTTTTTTCCTCTCTCTCTTGTATTCTCGTGGTCTCATCTTGTCTTCCTCCCGTCCATTCATTGTAAATTATTTAATTTTCTTTTTTGAGTTTTCTCAGATTGTTTGGAAAGAAAAGTCGTACACATTAGATAAGTCGATGATGAGTGAAATGACCTGGTTAGAAAACGGAAGCTGGTTCTCTCATATTTGTAACATCTACACAGAGTGACCATATAGTCATAGCATGTATGTACCAACAAAACTCTTATGTAATGAAAATGAAACCAAGCCTTCTTTTTCTTCTTCATTTACTAAGCTGACTCTCGTTGGATTCTCGATATTCTCTTCATAATACACTTGCTGTTTGGTTACTGGAGAAAAATGGATTAGAAGATAAACAGACGCCGTTTTGCTCATAGGATTATAACCATTCAAGTTCTCTCTCTCTCTCTCTCTCTCTCTCTCTCTCTCTCTCTCTCTCTCTCTCTCTAGGACTCGGAGGATTTTTGGATTTTACAATGTATACATGGTGAAGGAGGAGGAAAAAAATTCTCTCTCTCTCTCTCTCTTTCGTTCCAAAAACTTAAGAGGTCACACAAAGAATATTCTTTCTCATTCACTTTACTTAAGTAAAAGTTAAGATGATGGTCTCTCAAACTCAAACTCAAACTCAAGTCCAAATGTCTGTTGCTATCTCTTCCTGTTCCAATAACAAAGTATAAGCTGACTGTGCAATCTCTCTGATCCATCTTGATGTTTACATGGACTCAACTGAGTTTCCAACAACACGAAAGGGTCAACAAGATAAAAAAAAACTCGGAATGAAAAGAGAGAGAGAGAGAGAGAGATGAAGAAAGAAAACCAAGACGAAGAAGAACCAAGACGAGAGCAAGTCAAAGAGAAAAAGTTGAAAAAAGTAAATATAATATGTCATCCATATTGAAATCATATACAGGAGGAAGAAGACAGACCAAGATGAGAAGATGAAAACGAAGATGAAGACGAGCAACTATCCAAAAAAGCCAGCCATTTGCCTTGTTCAATGTCATAATGAGAAAAAGCAGACATGTCAAAGATTAATGAAGTGCTAACACTTTTGACGTCTCCAACTTGGTATTAGTAACTCGGTTTCATAGCAATATCCATATCCATCTCATGCCAAAAAATGTCTACATACAAACACACACCCGCACCCACATTCACAAAATCCAAAATCCCTTTCCACTATACGCAAGAAAAAGATACACCACAGAGAGAGAGAGAGAGGAATATCATATGGATTCACTATTCAGACACTCCGCATCATAAACACTCTTTCTATTTACACACACACTCTCTCTCCTCTCCATTGCAAGTTGCAACTAATTCAAATTTAAAAGATGTAAAAAAAAATAAAATTTATAGTCTCGTACGATTGTGCCTTGTGAATTCGCAAGTCGCTATGGATGTATTTGTTGTGTGAAGGATGGAGCGGAGCGAGTGAGGAGTGAGTGAGCAACAGTTACCTCCTACATACAACCATGGACGTCGAGTATATGTCAAGTGACACAGGCAGGAGTCTTGTCATTATTCAGTGTGACAAAAGGTGTCACATCAAACTGAGCTGACTATCCCAAAAGTCCATGTATAAAGTATAAAGATTTCCTAGAATATGTATGGCATGGTACATATAGAGTATAGAGTATAGATAAATACATAGATAAATACACACTGGGAAATTGTGTGTGTGTGTGTTTGTAAGTGTACACACTGTACACTACTGTTGTACACATTCGACTATGGGCCATGAGGAACGGACATTTGTAATCGGAATGAGGAAACTCAGAGGAGGCTGACGTATGTAACTGTCAGTAGTGTCAGTGGCCATTTATTTTGACGCCAAAGAGTCAGTTTGGTTCCCTCATGTTGATGCTGAAAGAGAGTGAGTGAGTGAGTGTGTGTGACTGAGAGAGAGAGAGAGAAAGAAAGAGCTCTCCACTGAACTGCCTGGGCTCAATTGAGGTTGGGGCAGGTCGAGGACAGGGAAACAGTAGGAGTAAAGTAAGTTAGTCGTCGTGGAGCTCTATAGACTCTTTGAGAAAACGAAAACGACTCAATGATATAATAAATGATGTGATATATTTCGTCGTAAAAGCAGTGGGAAAGGAAATATTTGTAGGGTTGAAGAAAAAAAAACGAAGAACCCACCAAGTAAAAGGCAAAAGCCTTCCTTCGTCTTCTTTTTTTTTAAACAAAAAGAAGAGTAAAATGAATTGAATAGATGGTGAAACCCTTTGCCTTGTCTTTCGTATTCGTATTCGTATTCTTGGGCTTGTTGTCTCCGTAAAATATTATAGTTAAAGTCGGAATGGCATCGTAGATTGTAGTCGTTTAGTAGTGTGGCGCGGAAGTTCACAGACTTGAGAAGAAGAAAAAACCTAGTGAGTCTTTCCCTTGACTAAAACCTTCTCACTGATATAGCAGTGATGATACTTTACGCGCAGACTGAGCGAGCAGTGAGTGTGAGTACAGTTACACACACATAAAGCACCACACTCAACCAACCAACCAACCACCAGATCGCTCGCACCGAGGAGAAATCAAGAAAGCTGAAGCTACTACTACTACTTCTATACTTTTACAGCAACTGCTTCATCTCCTTTTGCTTTTCCCTTCTCATAGGACTCCACGACGACGGACTATATCCCGTCGTATAGAGACGACTACGAGAGAGTTAGAGAAGGACGAGAAGAAGAGGAGTGCAAGTTCAAAAGTTAGTAAACGACGACAGGCGTGGTAATAGATTGCGAAAAAACTTGCGTTTTACAGCTTCCTAATTTATGAACACAAAGGAGAGAACCGTGTAATGAAATAAAGAATGATCTGCCATATGTTAAAGGAGCAACAAGCGAAAATATGACAGTCCTCTCGTGTCTGCAAGAGTGTGTGTGTAGAAGCTTCATTCGCAAACCTCAACTGAATGAATTCATATGTACCCCTATCCTCTATCTATATTACTCTATATGCGTTCTTCTTCTGTGTGTGTGTGCTGTATGTATTACGATTCCCAATAAATTATCCCCTCACTGACTTGAGTTTCACACACAAGAAAATACTGGGTCGTAAGATAATCATGAAATTATCCTCATCCTCGGGAATTCATCTTGAATTGTTACTATGGATGTAAATTAAATCAACACACAGAATTCATACACGAGACTTTCCTCTCTCTCTCCTTGTAGAGAGTAAAGTAAAGGGTGAAGAGTATAGAGAGAAGCCAGCTCCTCGTTTCTCCATTTAACTCAAACTTGACTGGGTAATTTCATCAATAATGATATTGCTTGGCAATATATCTCCACCAAATGTTCTGGCTTCTGTTTCAGTTCCGTCTTTCACTTGCTCCTGCCTTCAAACTATCAACGAAATACTACTACTATTACTATTACTAATACTACCACTACTACTACTACTACACACAAACTATATATGTAGTGCAAAATGACAGTTATAAGTTATTTCGATTCATTCACTGAGAAAGCATAACTTCCACTTTTGAACCTTGGAGAGAGAAGAGGGCAATTTTTTATTCATTTTTGATCCCCGTAACTGCATAATGACAACACGTAAACATATAGTTTGAGGGTAAATCATTAAACAGTTAGATTGTAAATACAAACAAGGAAATTATTAACATTATATTTGAGTTTACACAGTACAGAGACGGAAGAACAATCGTAATTTCGGAGAGATTGTTTGTTTGTTTGTTTGTGTTTTTTTTGACAAAGTAAAGACTCATTTATATATTCTGACTTGGTCGAGCTCTGCTCTGACTGAAGATTCACTAGTGAACTTTCTGGTGAAAAGAGACTGACAAACGACATGTGTTGCTCACTGTCTAATTAATGCTGGGGTATTTGTCATAATTAGGGGTTGAGAAATGGAAATTATCGCATGTTGAGCAAAACCACAAATATTCAACCCTCATTGCGTGTCTCTCATCGTCATCCCACATCGTACATGCGCTTCCATACTGGAACACAATCCAGTGAATACATATAGTTAGCATTAAATACTCGAGTAGTAGTTGTAGTTTTTTCCTATATTTTTTCTGACTTGTGAAAGTATATCAGTAGTCTCGTTGTTGCTGTTGTTGTGTGTTTCCATTTCATTTTGATCCTATATATCTCAACTATACTCAAACACAAAATACAAAACTACCAACTTGACTCACCATTAAGCTTTTTCACTCTATTACATAAACAAGTGGATGGACATTAAAGTTTGCCCACCTTTTTTCCATAAAGAAAAACCCCCCCTTGTCCATTTATTTCCACACACAGTTATGCTCGCTCTCATTTACTATATAGTTTTCTGTATCAGAGAGTTTCAGCCATTTATTCAATCTATTTATATTTTATATTTATACTATACGCAATAATACGCATATATGTACGCACATATTTCCTATATTCGTATATAGGTATTATTTCCTCACTTTTATAAAAAGCTGGTTATTGCTCGCCATGAAGGCACAAACACACACACAAATAAACGACGAACGAATAGACACAGCATATTATGCATTTCCTGAAAGTGGGCATGGCTCAAATTGACAACACATTTCAAATGGAGAGAATCATCTTATCTTATTTTAAATGTTCCAGTGTCACAGGCAAAAGGCGGTTTTGCCACTCATCTCCTCTTCACTCACTCTCACTCCACAAAAAAAAACTCTGGCATGGAGTGTGTGTGGGGATGGTCACCCATTCACATACAAATACAAATAAATGCCACTGTATATAAAGGGTTGAGTGGACAGGAAAAATTCCAAATATTTCTCATAATACAGAGTTGACAGTCAGGGAATTCCTCTCTCTGTCTCTCCTGTGTTTCTTTACCATTTATTCAAATGCAATATTTATATGTTGTAGTTTCTAATGAATTGAAGGCATTTATTTCGTGCATAATATCAAATATCTGCATCTGAATCTAAATCTCAACTTTTAATGAAAATGAAGGGCGTTAAATCCCGTTCATATGTGTGTGTGCATTTGATTATGGGTAAAACGTAAAACTATATAATTTTTTTATGCTTTGGAAACTCTATATATATACGTGTTCTTTAGGAACCAGACGCAAGCTTCAATGGGAATTGCTCACATGTACATGAAATATATACATATGGTCTCTCTCTCTCTCTGTATATTTCTAGTTTTAGTTTTGAGAGTTTGTGGAGCGAGAGTGGAGTTTTGAGAGTATGATGCGTGTGATGCGATGAGCCATGAGAATCGTCAGTTGAGTTCCGTCGAAGACATGGATACGTAAAAAAGTTTTCCAAGATGTCAAAAATATACCACAAGTGATGGTACAGTTGCCTTCACAAAAAAAAAACCACAAGATAAATAAACACGAGGAAATGTTCACAGCATCCAGCCAAACCGTTTGTACTCTCTTCTTCGTCTATACTTCGTCTCATCGTCAGTGCAATTCAGAATTCAAACGATATACATAGACAAATATGTGCCTGTACAAATAATAATAGTACAGAGAGAGAGAGAGAGAGAGAGAATTGTAGTATATGGCACGCCTAAGAATTTTTCTTGCCTTGCTTCTTTTTCTCAAAGTCTCTCATCTCTACACAGACTTTCCTATATTTTCCTGACATATTTTGAGTTTTCCCTGTAACTCTTCTCGTCAACCCACATTTTTCAAAATCTTATTTGTATATTATTTCCAAGTCTTTAGTATTTAACAAGTACTGTAAAATGTAAAAATGTAAAACGTAAAAAAGTATTTTCCCTATAACATATTTGAATGAATTCCTCTAACTATTTTTTTACACTCGCAAACTCTGAATTTGTATGCCAAACAAAACGGAAATAAAATCCATTTTCCATCCTTCATGTAATATTTTTTGAACAAAACACATTTTACATGTGTTTTTTTTACTACAAGGGAAAATGTCCATGTGTAGGATGGGGAAAAAAAATCTAAAAATTGGATACAACGATGAAAATTAAATGAAAATCATCAGACTGAACAAACGAACGATCCGTCATCATGTCAAAAACAAGAACAACTGACTAGTAAATGAGAAGTCTTTATAGATTATTATAGAAGAAAAAGCCACAAAACTCCGAGTGCACAATGAAGGATTAGGTGTTTATAACAGTGAATCTTTATGTGACTGACACAATCAGGTCTTTGTCTGACTAGCCAAAACGAAAGAGAGAGAGAGAGAGAGAGAGTCTTATGCAATTCAGTCGAGCAAAACTTAGCGAGTGTGTGAGAGTAGTCATTTTCTCTTTCTCTCTCTCTCTCTGTCTGTGTTTTCTCTTTTCTCTCTCCTTGTCCCTTCATTTCATAGCATTCTCATCTCAAGAAATAAAAAAAACATCAGAGTAATTACGAGATTCGTCAATTAGATGGAAAAGTATCTTGTGTGTACACTTAATGGAGAGAGCATGCGAGGAGCAGCGACAAGAGGAAGAGATGGTGAGATCATGTCATTCTTGGTCGTCCCGATCTGTCGTAAAATATCCACGCCAGAGATGACACAAGATGAGATGCGATCCTCTATTCTATACTATATACTTTTTCCTCTTCTTCTTCCTCCTCTTCGTCTTATCGTTAGACTGTTACCAACAGATACGAGAGATGGGAGACAAAATATAAGGGATGCCATTCACAACTCACAACACCATCACCATGGCTCTGACTCTGGTTCTAGTCTCACAGTACCACCGCTTCGTGAAAAACTTATTATACTTGTATAGAATACACACACATAGAAAAAAAATCCTCCTTCTTCTTTCTCGTCATCGTCGTAACGTAATGTCATGAATGTTATGTATTATGTACTCAGTCTCATTCTCTCATACTCGAAACCTCATCTTCACAAAATAACTTACACACTGTTTATACTTTATGCCCCGTGTACACGGATGTACATACCTCCATATGACCAAACTCATGGCGTAAAACTAACTAACGATCAACCTAAGTAGTTTAACTATAATATAAAGCGTAATAATATGTACATATTCCCTGTTTGCATAGCCACACTATACAGAAATTACTCGTACTGTCCCAAATTACATAGAGAAAAAAGGGTCCAAGGTTTTATATATGAATTGGAAAGTGTATGAGTGTGAGTGTGCAATATAAAGGGCTACATATACCGTATGTACATACAAACTGGAACAAGAGCAGGCAACACACACACACACACACACACATTTACACACACTCCCAAATGTTTTTCCTTTCATACATCCTCTCTGGATTCTCAAATTTCACATTTTCTTTCCCTATTGCTCTAACATTATCCTAAAATTATTTGTTTTAGGGTCTTTCTCCATCCCTCTCTCTCAGTTCAATGAATATTTTTAGGATTACTTATCCACCTCCACACACACACTCATCTCTCTCTCTCTCTCTCTCTCTCTCTCTCTCAACCTCAAACTCAAACTCAAACTCAAATCGTCATGTACGTGCTACTGTACGTCGTATTTTTTCTCACTCATTCACAGTGAAGATCCCTTGTGATCTCTGTCTGTAGAGAGTCTGTCGTTATAAGGGAACATGGTGAAGGCAGTCCTAACGTGTGTACAAATAACTATAACTATCAGCAGCAAGAGGACTGTGTATTGTATAGAGTATAGAGATAGAGAGATGAGCAGCAGTGAGAATTTGGGAAATGAAATGACTCGGGTTGAACATACGGCTACTCACAAACACACACACACACATTGTGCTCGTTCATTCCTTGTTACGCTCACAAGAAAACAAAAATGGCAGTGAACGCAACGCTTATGCTTATGAAGAGTGAACAGAATCAATCTTCGAGTCAGTTCGTCCTTTTCTTTTTCTTTTCCTATTTCTATTTCTCTGTGTGTAAGTGTACTCCTTGAGAACGAGGGAACAGACGACGACATTCTCTCGTCTCTCTCTTGTCTTTTGAGTAAGCAGAAGGTAAGCAGTTAAGCATAGTAAGGAATTCCAACCGTTCTTATACTATCCTGTGGAAAGAGGAGAGACAGGGAGAGAGAGAGAGAGAAAGAGAGAAAGAAAGAAAGAACAAGGAGGAGAAGAAGAAGAAACCAGTCAAGAGCTGGAATGCATGACCTTTCAACTCTTGCCTAACTTGTCAGCTGCCCATAACGTCGCCTACATTCTTTCTAGACGTCAAAGACAGATTTCTTTGAAATACGCATTCTCTCTCTCTCATACCAACTTCTTCCCATCCTTCCCGTCATCAACTAATTCGTGTCACAGTCGATATTCACAATATTTTCGCCATTTTCTCCCCTCATCCACACACTCACACATACACATTTGTAAGTCTCACTCACTTTTACTATTGACTATCCTGTCGTTTTTTTTTCAAGTACCTATTTATGGACGTTGTATGCCATTCTATGCCTTTTGAGAATGCAAGAATGTACGATATGTAAGATGTGAGATGAATTCCTATATATGCCCCGAAAGATAAAGAAAAAGATTGATTTGGTATAGACCAAAACTGACCTGCTTCACTGTTGTTATCCGTACTATGTTGAGAGTTGGGAGGTTGACTGAGGGGACCTGGTGTGCCACCGGAACCTGGTGACCTCGCATCATCGTTTCCCGGACCAGTGTACGACAGCGAGGATGAGGGGGGTCTCTGTAATTTGACAAGAAAAATATTCATTATTAGCATTATTATTCATTTATGAAACTCCTTCATCATTAAAACATTTAGAACTTTAGAAGAAACTGACGCGTATCATCTCTGATTAAGAGAAATCGGAACTGGTGACACTACTCGTTTTTAAAGTTTTCAAAATATCTACATACATTTGAACAGTTTGAACGTTTGACTTGTTATAGCTGTTACTACTTGTTACAGTCCCTCTGAATCTGAATACATTTCGTAAATAGGGAATAGTGAACCGGAATTGACGATGAGCTGAATATGGAAAGTATAAAGAAGTGGGGGGGGGGGGGGGAAGAGTCAAATGATATCTGTAGGCATGGAATGAGGAGAAAAGGATGAGACTAGTCATTTCTTTATCTCTTCCATCCCGTAGTACTCCTCACCACTATCACCACTACAGCCACACACAGAAAATGCATACATACGATATATACGTAAATTTCTATATATTCATTCCAGAACCAGAAAATATACACACAATTTACATGCAGAGAAAGACATTTGACTGCGTTTGCTCGTTTTCGTTTTGCCATCAACTTGCAACGTTCATCTCTTTTTTGGTGGTATGGTATGGGAATGTGAATGGGAATAGTACAAGTGCAGATATGCAATAAGACAAGTTTCGAATTCATTAGAATGGAAAAGGAAACGATGCCAAGTTCAGATGAGCACTAAATCATCCTTTCCATGGTTAGATTTCCTCTTGTATAGGTATATGTCTCCAGTATCCACATTCACCAAGGGATATTTGTGTAGCCTACAATTTTACAAACGGAAAACTTCAAGTTCGTTCCCCGAAATGTTTCTATACTTTAACTTGTACACAATTTCCACATGTACTTACTAGTACATAAGTAATATAATATAATACTGTACATGTACATACTATTAATAGTAGATGGTGTGTAAAAGGAAAAAGTTGCTCCCTTTGAGAACATATTTACATACTATATACGATATAATACGTACAGAATTACACTGGGATTTATAAACCAAAAAAGCTCCAATGAATAAGTATACATATGTGTAATATGTAGGGACAAAAGGGGAAAAGAAAGAAGGAAAGAAAATAAGTGGTATTGTATGTTGTGGGATGGGTAGCGAACCCTTCTTGGAATGATAACCCTTTTTTCAACACCATCTAATTTCCTAGTCAAAGACGCTAATAAAAGAATAGGAAAACCTATTGCGACCAACATTTACTGACTCATCAAATAAAATTATCGAAATCCAAACTTGCTCGCTCCTCGCTCTCACTCCCTTTTCCCCCTTTTCCCTCCATTCCTTTGCCTTAACAAACTTTGGAATTGGAATTAGGTATTGGGAAACTCTAAGCTAAGAGAGAGAGAGAGAGAGACTCCCACCAAAACACACCAACATTACTCAATTGTTTTTCATGCTTATTATTCTCTTGATCCCAGTCCTTAACTTGACTCTTAATGAGTATCATTGGGTGGACTTTAAACAAACAGAAACCTTCATCTTCGTCTTAAATACATTGATTGTCTTTCCCAAAAGGATTTTATTAAGCCCACCCATGAGAAAATCAATATTTTTAATAAGGTAAATGTATTTCTTCCGTATTTTTACTTCTACCGACTACCACCATCAACTAAACCAACTATCAACTCACTACCTCCTTCTCTCTCACTCTCTCTCTCACTTATTCCCTTTCATTTTACGTTCATATTTTCAATTTTAAATGCAAATAATAAATATAGAGACAAACCACAACCACCCAAAACACCATAATAATAATAATAATAACTCGACAGTCATTCTCAATGTAGGTATAAAGATATGTACAAATAGAATAGAAAATGTGGAGGACTGTTAAAGCTTATTGTGAGTTTGAGTTTGGTTTTGGTTCTTCATTTCATTCCATTCCAATCCATTCCGATATGCAAATCACATTTAATTATGTCATATCTTATTAAACTGTTAAAAGCTTTGTGAGTTGAGAAGAGTTTGGGCTGTTGAAAGCATGCTAAATTCGGAAGAAAAGATGGGTAATCTAGTAGTGAAAAAGAGGTATGGCAATCTTGAGATCCGGTCACGCTCACCAGGGAATCATGGACAACACGGGGGGGATTTATATTACCTACATAAATGTCCTCCTTTTTACTCACTGTGTGTATAGGTATGTGAATTGGGAGTGTGTGTGTGAATCTGTGTGAATGTACACCTTTCCCTGTGTCACAGATACACACAAACTCACCAGAGTAGGTATTTATTTTATTGATGAAATAATTTTATCTTTGGGACAAGTGGAATTTTAATTATTACACACACATTTAAATGATTACCCAATTCTTTGAGCTTCTCTCGTTTTCTCATGCACAACTTCACAGTTCACAGTTCACGCTCTCTCACAAAATGGAGTTTAAGCCAAAATGTAAATAGGAGATGAGCCCATCATTTTCAATTTAAACAATACTTTGAAAAATCATAAATACTACACAAGTCTCCAAAAATGCATAATAGTGACAATTGACAATCCTCTTATCTCCACGCTGATGCTGCTGCTGCCAATGGTAATTTCAACTTAAGATGCAAATAAAATGTAATGGGCCATAGAAAAAGTAAACCTTTTCGACTTGTAAAATGAAGGGAAATGACTAAGTTTCTTGAAACTTGAGAGAAAGAGACGCTCATAAGATTTTTCTAAAGAATCTTTAAATCTTTAAAGTTGACTTTGGAATTTTGTATCTTTGTAGGTGACATGTGTGTATAAATTGATGTCACCCAGCTCCTAAAATAGTAAACAGTCAAATGTGGAGTCAAGGTGCGCATTTTCTTTGGCTTGGTTTGGTTTGGTTTTGAACATTGTCAAAGAATCCTTTAGAGTTTTACATTTGGAAAAAGGAAAAATATATATATAAAACTAGGGAAACTTTTAGCAGAGAGTAAATTGTCAGAGTGTTTCTTTCTGTACGAGATGAGATGAGATGAGAGGAGACGAGAGAATGTACGTTTGAAAATGTTCACAAAAGTGTATTTAGTAGAAAGTCTTAACTGAGCATCTTTATGCACCGCCCCACGAGTCCTATGACCCGAAAATCGTCTATTACGTTCTCAAGAAGACTTTTACGACAACCAGAGACTTGAAATTGCCCACTCGAACCATATTCCCGTTCATTCACTCCGTCACTTAGTTTCGTTGAGTCTTTTTTCCCGAATAATAATACGACATGGCAGAAAAACACACACACACACACACGCTCAATATCCTCATCAGGAGACATGCCAAAGACATTGAAATGGGCAAAATCCCTCTCTGTAGTCAAAATCCACCTACAAGTAGATTTGTGCATATGTGTGCTTTTGTATGTGTGTGTGTGTGCATGCAGTCATTTTAAATTTACTCGTTTACTTTTTCCTTGAGAGTAAATGAAAAAGAAATGACTTTGACTCTCGTTTTGTCACAAAGAAATTGCATACTGATGAACTTTATATCCCCTCCTTCCAATTCCCATTCCATTTCTATACTTTTCCACGGAAAAAAATGTATGTATACAAAAAAAATAGTGTGAGAGCAGTGAACAGTGTGTGTGCTAGTTTATTTATGAACTGACAACTATTTGCCATTGTGTGGACTGTGTAGTTGAATTCATAATTGAAATGACTTTCCCTATAGCTCCATTACTATTTTATTTTCATTTTATATACAACATTTAAAATTAATCCTCTTCTCATAAACTAAAAGTAAGAGACTGTAGTCTGTTCTTGTTCAAAAATAATCTATCAAATTACACACAAGTAAAGTATCCATGGAGCGCTCAGAAACTAATCTTAGAAAGTATTCTCTCTTTCTCTCTCCCTCTCGCTCTCCATTGTTTCCTTATATTTATCGATTTCCTCTCGCTTCCTTATCTTTATTTGGTTCTTCTGAGTGAGTTGCATTAAATTAGACATGACCAGTAAGCATCGGATTTCCGGTATAAGTTGTTGCTAAAGATGAGAGTCGGAATACAACAACAACGCTTTCCCTTTGCCTTTCAGTATCCAAATCCAAACTATGTTATTATCCGCTGGACATTTTACACATGTATCCATTCCATTCCATTCCATACAATAGCTTCTGCCTATATCTTTACAATGTATCGTATATAGGAAATTTAGAGAACCCTCCAAAATTTTCAAATTAAAAATTCTGTGTGCATGTAAAACGTGTAACCAAACTATATCTATTCATATTATCATATAATATTCCATTATTATACTGGCAAGAATGAATTGAAAAAAAAGTGGTAAGAATTTTGCTGTCTCATGCTCCTGTCGTCATACCTTTTTCTCCTTTCTTTATCCACTCACTCACTCGCTCGCTCTCTCTCTCTCTCTCTCTCTCTCTCACTCACACTGTATTTTATTTTTCTATATGACTTGATTATATTTTTCTTCGGGTATGAAAACGAACGTGAACGTGAAGAAGTGAGCGTGTGCCGGGAAAGCATTGTGCATTGTAAACCTCGTGTGGCGTGGTGAAGGAGTACAGTAAAAAAAAAAAAGGGAAAAGCGTACAACATTTTGAGTCGTGCAAGTTTCCATATGAAGAGAAAGAGGAGACAATGGTAAATAGTGTATAGAAATAGCTTTTTACCATCTCACTCATTCACTCACTAGTCAACCAACAGATACCTTAGCTTTGGAAAGGTGAGCTCGCTCCCTCCCTTGCTTATTACACTACGCCATCGTGGTGTGTGCATTTTTTTTCAGTTTTATTTTACAGTTTTCGTATAGTTTCTGTGCAGAATGGGAAGAGAACAGACTGAGGAGGAGAAGAAAGGAAGCACATGCATATTATAATTATTATGGACAAAAGGAACTAAAGCGCTTGGAAGTTGGAAAAAAGAGCATTCATATATTCCTCAATCAAATGAGGCTGGATCGATTTTTCCTTTTTACAACAACGAATAGCTAATTTCCCTTCATGTACAGAACAGACTACAGACACAGACACACGGAGGAACACACGTGAGGAGCACACATATACACAAACTCTTTTGAATTAGATTCTCTCTCCTCTCTCTCTCTCTTCGTCAATTCAATGCCCCATGCAGAAAAGGAAAATATAATAAAACAGTTCGACAAGAGAAAGAAAGAGAGAGAGAGAGAACTTGCCCAGTTATACCACCACCAACATTAACGTGAGCCCTTACTCTATATAATATTTTCTACTCATACATGTGCACATGGATTTCCTATACATACACAACTACAATGAACTATAGACCTACAAGTCAGGAAGAAAAGGACGGACGATCGTCGTTGTTAGTAATCTAACACCCTGACTGAATCCTATATATGTATTCTGGAAACAAAGAGTATCTCACGATGACTGAATTGATCATAAGTGCTTTGACTGAATGGGAAGTGCGACGAGAGAGAGAGGACGGAGGACGCTATACGACGACGACGACGCTACGATGACGATGACGACCAGACCAGAGAAGAATGAAGCTTACGCACGAGACTAAAAGCTTCAGTTAGTTCTAATCAATGCAGAGGGAAAGTTGAAAGAATTCATCGTGTTTGCCACATCATCATTATCATCGACATCCTCGGAATCATCATCATCAACAGGACCACTGTGCCAATGATCATCATCAAAAACAACCGGAGCAGAAGAGCACAGAGTTTTTCACATGTAGATCTCTCTCTCTCTCTCTCTCTCTCTCATTGTAATTCTACATAGATCTACACATACACACACACACATGGATCCAAGCTACCCACAATATCCCAAACTAAAATAGCCCACACACACACACACACAAGTGTAGTGAATGGGCGAGGAGCAAACAATTCGTATGCATATAGTATTTATAATCTAGAGTAGAAGGGAGTTTTGTTCGTTGGAGTTCGAGTACAATTGAACTACCACCACACCACCAACAGATAAAAGATGCGATTGGATTAAAGCTACGTGAAAAGAGCTCAAACTCCAACTCACCCACCACACTTTATGTACATATACATATAATACAATATATATATATACATGGAACACACAACCAACGATCAGCTTTTCGAATGAATACAAAGGGAAGAGAGAAAGAGAGAGAGAACGAGAGGGAGCGAGAGAGAAAAGGAGAGAAAAAACCGGGAATCTGAGACCAACAACCAGGGAACACACCAGACCAATTTGTTTCCATCATTTCATTGCGAAAATTCAATCAATCGATCCAAGTTGCAGATGGGGTCGCCGCCGTCACATTCCTCCTGCTTCTCTCACTCGCTCGCTCGCTCGCTCGCCTGCATTGGCACTCACGATCAGAAAGAAATAGAAAAGCTCAAGTAGGTAGTCGTCAGTTCTCTCGTACTCGATTGTCCTCATCAAAAGTTTCTTCTTCCTTCCTTTCCCAAAGCCTGTCTGTCTTTTCACGCTTCTGGTTTTAGTTTCCACAGAAGAGTGTGTGTGAGTGTGTCTTTGTATATATGTATAAGTGTGGAGTTCACATGTGAGTACATACTGACACACACACACACACACACATCTCCGCAAGTCCTTGAAACAGTCAAGTGTCGAGAGTGAAAATCAAATCACCTACACTTGTCATGGATGATTTCTCATATTAACTCATTAAATGCTAATGCACAGTAGCATCTTTGACTCGGTGTGAAAATTTGATTTCCTTCATACGATCAGATTGAAAGCTTCCAAATCCAATCAATTATGCTAAAATTGTCAGGGAAATCCCTGCATGTTCTTTACATATATATGATATATAGATACTTTTTCCATGCACATTCGAGCGACTTGTCGAGAGTTCCTTTTCACAAAGAGAGAAAGAGAGACGCCCTTTGCAATACAGAATCCTCTACTCACTGTACTGCTATCCAAATAATAATAATAATAATAAGCTTGAAGCTTGAAACGAGCTTTAAAGATTTCACTAGTACTAAAATATATATTATGAGGATCTAGAGCTGACACTCTATGAGCATATAAAAAGCATAAAGATGTATTTTATATGCCAATTTAAGTCAAATTTAAAAGCTTCCTAAAACTTTTATACATATGACGACGAGCATTGTAGTGGAATCAAGTATTTCCATCTATTACACAATATGTATATTATGAATATCATTATTTTTTGTATACTTTCTTAGCCATCCATATTTTAGACGGATGTACATAATATCTGAGAGCCAAAAGAGAAAGAGAGAGAGAGACTACTGAGAATCTCCACACACAGAGTCTTTACTAAATAGTAAATGTTGGATGGGAAACGTAAGTCGGCTGTCACTCAGCTCACCAAATAAATTCGCAAAATGAACGAGGCAGTAGAGCCATTAAAGAAAATGACTAGAGTAATTTCAGGATTCATAACTGCCGAGTAAACTCTTCCATATTTACTGTCACATTAAAATGTAGAAACTATTTCCCTTTCAGACTAGCTGAACGACAGGTGTGTAATGTAATAGAAACTCAAACCAAACCAAAACAAAAAACAACAAAAAAATACGACTGCCTTTTTTTTTCTTCCCTGGATGCATTTCTGTAGTATACAGAATACAGGTGTACATACATACATACGTAATACGTATATACAGAAAATATGACGCAAATAAAAACCAAAGGGAACATCCACAGCAAAAACGAAAGTGTGGATAATCGTTGTTGAGAGAGAGAGTGAGAGAGAGAGAGAGAGAGGGAAATGGAGAAGCTCGATTTTAACTTATTCATTCATTTTTACCCCGTCAAACTCAATGACCCCTCTTTTTCTCTCTCTCATCGTCAGTTTATTTATTCACTCATCATGTAGGGAAGGAGGCATTTCATTTATGAATTCATTATGTTGCCTATCAAGTTGATCCGCTATATTGTTTTTTACTCGCTCTTTCTCTTTCTCTCTTTCTCTCTCACTCTCTCCTTTTTCTACTATCCGCTTCATTACTATTGAGAGCTCAATCTTTTAATGGTAGGTAGGTAGTCTGGGTTCTGACTTAATGATAATTTAGGAGTTTCGATGGCGGCAAGCGGTCTTCGCCGAGAACCTGGACAAACATCTTTTCCCACATGGACATGGAGAATCCTCGATGGCTTATATAATAAATATACGTATCTTGTACGGATGACTCCCACTATACGCTTTTACAACCTTGCAAAACACCTTTATACTCTGTGTGTGTCAGGTGGCCTACTTCATTAGAACCATGGAATGTCATAACATATTTTGTCCAGAACATTCCATTCCTTTCTCCCATTTTATTGAGCCTGGCTCTCCCCCTCTCTCTTTCTTTCTTTCTCTCTCTCTCTCACTCTAACACATCTCAGCTCATTCGTCCATCAAGATAAACATAATTAACATGGAATTTCTCAAACCTCAAATCTGATTTCTACTTCTACTTCATCGGAATTCATTCGACAATTCAACAGTCAAAACTACACACACACATGCATTCAAATTCAACCACTAAACGAAAAGGGGATAAAATGAGTATTATCAAAATGTTGACTGCACAGATATCGCCTTAATATTTGTACTAAAAATTTATGCGACCAAAAAAAAAAACAAAAACAGACTACTAAAACGAGGAAATAGTCAAATAGTCGTTGAATTTTAAATTGAACAAAATACTAAACAAATACAAAATGTTTTGGTCATAAAAATCCAGAATTGTTGTTGTTTCAAGTTGAACAAAAACAACCGGATAAAATGATTATGACTGTACATAACATTAAATTAAATTAAATGAATCCAACTGTTTATTTTTCCTGTTGTTTGGAAAGCATTCGTAAACACTCTATTGAAATATATAAAAGTTTTGTAACCCCAAACACATATATACTTAAATACTTTTCAACCCTAAAAATAAAAAAATGGGGGAAAAGTCTTGGACTTGAAACGATACTTGAAGACTTGGCGCATTTCAACGTAATCGTCAGAAAATTATGAGATGGCATCAAGCCTATCATTAAGAGGCAGCCAGTTTCACCCGTCACTCCACACACACACACACACACACACACACAAGTTGATGGTTTTAATTCACACTGTGTCCCTTACACAACACACATACAAATACATTCACACACACATACACACACTGTACACAATAGCATGAGTTTGATGAGTCTCACGCTTCATCCAGATTCACGCAAATGATAAATACACTCGACCTACTCATTCCCCTGTTCAATTGTATATATAACGTTTCCTATCCTACGATTAGTAGCCTTCATACCTAACGACTGAGCACGGCATCCAGTAAAATAACAATAGTTTTATATGTATATACATAGA
Source organism: Gisinianus flammeolus (assembly GCA_034699125.1). Classification (NCBI taxonomy): domain Eukaryota; kingdom Metazoa; phylum Arthropoda; class Collembola; order Symphypleona; family Katiannidae; genus Gisinianus; species Gisinianus flammeolus. The sequence continues at coordinate 41,943 of JAIUND010000572.1, forward strand.
GAGAGTACAAGATTATATTTTAGGATCCTCCAAGTTACCTTGTACTTTGTTCAAAATCCACAAATACACACACACACATCTTCTATTTCTATTTCTAGTCGTATACCTACAGTTTTCATTTAATGCTCCAAAATATGGAAATGAAATGGGTACAAGAAGCCATTACTTGTTAGGACGTACATCCGTAGAACATTTATGGCAACGACAACGAGCACACACACTTGCTCAATGACTATGAACGATGAAGATTCTTGTTGTTCGACTTAATTGTACACACTTTATATCTGTATATGCAATGCTCAAATTATTTTGGATTTGAACGATTGGGAGAGTCAATGTAATTATTATTTGAATACATATGCAATAATATTTGAATTCTAGAGTCACCGCAATTTCTTCCTTCTCATATCATATCACAATACTATAAACCAACTCAACAATCCTTCAACTCTTTTGCACCTGCTCCATCCAATGTTCCTCTGCAAAGAGAAAGAGAGAGAGAGAGAGAAAGAGAACCTCGGGAAATGGTAAAAAAGCTCTATAAAACATCTGTCTACACAAACCAACATGGAATTTTTATCATACCATACCAAACCATATCAATTCTTATCTTCAAAGTGTTCATGTTTCCATTATTTTTGTTATTGTTATGACGTTGTAAACTATTCGAGCAAGAGAGAGAGAGATAGCGGCCATGTAAATATTATTGCTGCAATTCAAATATACCTGCAAATTCTCATACATTTTACACACACCGTCCGCTTTATCATTGAGTGAATCTGATGAATCAGTTTAAAAAAATTCTCAATGGCAATCCTGTGCTAGTTATCAAATTAAAAAGTTGGTAGTTGATGGTGATAGGGAAAAAAGGACAAGCTACACACTTTATAAAACACTCCGACTCTTGTACTTTAAACGTAATATAAAAATTACAATGACTATTTATTACACATTGAGACGAGAATTATCTGCGCATAGAGATAGAGAGAAGGGAAAAGAATTGAAACTCCAAGAAGAACCAGGAGCATGCAGGATTCAGGATAGTTCCAATTCGTATATATGCATGTACAAATTAATTAATTCCGATTGTGTGTCAAAAAATATATGTACAAGTCAAGAATGAATGTCGGATGCTCCCCATAAATATTTCTGATTATGTTAAAATGAGTGCGGGTGATAAATATTTATGTATGGATGGAATGGATTGTGAATGTGCAGCAGCAGTAATGATATTTGTCATTTGAAAATCATACATTTCCTCACACCATATACATGTGCTCATGTGCTCACATAACAAACACGGATTTCACTACATGATTCCTAAAAAATGTGCCATTATGAGTGAACAGTGGAGAGAGGAAAAGACACACACACACAAAATACAACAAGGAAATTCAAGAATAGATGGATACACTCACGAAAGAGTTTTGTTCCAAGGAAAAAGGAACAAGAGAGAGAGAGAGAGAGAGAGAAGACGGGAGACATGGAAAATCCTTGTAAAATTCATCCGTATGTAAACCATTAGACTCGACGTGTTCCGCATCTCAATCGAGCGTGATAAGACCCAAGCCGTGAAAATCAATATGCAATGCATTACAAATAGGTTTTGTTGTATGTACGAAAGAGAGAGAGAGAGAGGGAGAGGTGTGCAACTATGAATATTATTATTTATTTACTATAGAATGCTACGCGCCTATGATTATCATCACCAGTGGACAGAATCCTGATGAGATGACTCCTCTCTTGTACGTCAATACTCAAGAGCTGAAGACAACACGGAGCAAGAGAGAGAGAGAGAGAGAGAGAGAGAGAGAGAGAACGAAGAGAAGAAGAGCTGATTTCAATAATACGGCTTTTACAAGTGCGTGTTTTCACATCCCTTCGTACTAATAAAATACTTCTTGATGTTTTTGCGACCATAAATATTTCATTTAGCACTCTCTTCATCTTTTCTCTCTCTCTCTCGTTTATTCTCACTCCCCGGCTTGAGCTGTAGAACTATAATGCACAGAGAGCTAAATTGCTATTACTATGTATACATGGGAACTGGTATTCTAGGCTCGGGATATCTATGTAGTAAGTCAAAAGGCCAAACCAGTACACACTTAAACGACAAGTAAAGAGTCCGTCAGTCGGAAGACCCCCAAGAAATCTGTAGAAACTCTGCAATGAAAAATTGCCTTTTGTTCATGTCACTCGACTAAATTATTGCAAAAGGAAGCTCACTGGATGAAAGATAACATATTAGAGAGAGAGAGAGAGAGAGAGAGAGCGAGAGAGAGGGAGAAGGTAGCTTGTCGGCAAAACTAACCTCACAGCTTAAATACATACACACATTACACACTCGCATGCATAAAGCTTTCATTTCAACCCTAAATATAAAATAATATTACACTCCAACTTTCCATGTTGATACGACTTCGCCAACAATTGTGGCAAAACCAACAAAAAAAAATGGTTATGCATACACAAGAAGTATACAATATCATGGTCATAATTCTTCTTTCTTTCTCTCTTCCTCCATCTCCTCTCTTTGTATGAATTTAATCAAACATGGAAAATGCAAAATTGTTCAAAACTTGAAATTAAAAGGCTTGCGACTATAATTGAAAAACCATGTTTGTCACCATTTGGAACCGAGTAGAAAGCGAGAGAGAGAGAGAGAGAGAGAGAAGGAGTTTGCTTCAGTGTACAATCTAAATTAGTAAGGGATTCACTGGGTGTATACTTGTGTGCATGTGTGTGAACAGTTGAACAGACGCATACAGAATGAGCCCATGCACAGAGGAAAGTGAGTACAGAAATGAAATCGGAATAATCATTTAATGGTGACACGAATTGCAACTCTACTCAAGCCTTCGACTCATCCACGGCCGAGATCCACGGAGAAAGGCAAAGGGGACACAAAAGATGAGAGAATGAGGACGGAGAGCAAGTGAGAGAGAAAGAGAAGGAGGGCGAGAAGGGCTGCCCGTGACGGAGATGAGATGAAAAGTAACGCTGGATCATAAATCATTGCGACAAATTTAATTAGCAACAACGTTCTATACTTCACACACCCTTCTCAGGGATTCCCAAGTAGCCCTAGTCTTTCGTCTCCATTTTCCAGAGAGAGAGAGAGAGATCCAGAGCAGCTATTATAATCCGCACACACACATTCACCCTGCTTACTCCTCGTCGTCTGCATCTACATTCTTATCTTGATTCGAAATTCAATGAATATTTCTCCGCCTATTTTCTCCGACTACACTCATACAGCTTAGGCAGTTGGGCACACAGTACAGTGTGCATTTGCTAAAGTCAAAGTCAGAAAGCTAAATCCATTTCAATTTTCTCCTCGACAGAGAAGAGGGCAAATGCTTTGTTACTCTTTTGCAGTCCCCACAGGTCTGAGTTTATCCATAGCTAAAATCAAAACCCATAAAGGTTCAAAAAGAAATTCAAAACGAAATGTGTTCCTTCCTTCACATTCTCTTAACTAAAGTCCCAACTAAAGAGCTAAAAGATTCATAAGACTAATAAATAAGTACTACCAGAACCAAAAGGTGGTTTCTCTGGGAAAAGAAGAAGAAGGAATTGAAGCAATACGTTTACTTTTAGATTTTACCTACTTCACTTTATTCCAGTCATTATTATTTCTCAGACGAAAACCCGGAGGAGAGAATTCGTAAATGGTAAATTGCAAGTGACGCTCGGAATCAGTTGGCTAATGGAGAGTCGAACATGTATGGAGGAAGAAAAAGAGAGAGAGAGATGGAGAGAAGGTAGTCGAGGAAGCGTCATTCCGATGAACTATTTACAGTTACAGTCTGAGTCTGAGGGCGAAGAAGACTGCCTTAGTTTTCCCTTGCCTTCACTTGACTTGAAGGCTCTCTCTCACATAATACTTTTTTTCCCTTTCCGTCCGACGAAGCCAAATTAGATTCGGAAGCATGGAGAAAAACGAAGAAACGAAGATGATTTCCAAGTGACTGTAAATAGGGGGAATGAGAATGGAGGAAGCAGAGGCAGAACTGTTGGGACTCTTTGGAACTCGGGAAAAGATGTATACAGATATAACATATATAAGAAAGTAGCGGAGAGAGTGAGAAAGAGAGAGAGAGAGAGATGGGAAATGAGAGCATCTCTGGTCTGGGAGATTTTACTTGGTCTAATGGAATGAGGTCTAGTCCACTGGAGAAAAGCATTAGACAATCGCCAAGAAACAATCTCATGGAATCTCCACTCTTACTCTACCCCCCATTAAAATGAAATAGCGTTCGGTCAGGGACTTATCAATCTTCCTCTAGGCCAGCCGCAGTCTCTCTCTCTCTTTCTCTCTCTCTTCCACTAGATTCATTCAATCCATTCATCTCATCTATTCACTATTGCAAAAACCATGTCTCTGTCTACTCTCGACTCTCTCTCTCTCTCGTTCTCTCACTAACGTACAACATACATATCTCTCCTGTATACCTTACAAAACATAACCGAAAAACATTACCCAAACGTACATGTGTGTGTATGTGTGTGCATTCGAATATATATTCAGATAGCCTATACACATATACATAAAATACACACACATACATATAGATATGTATGTAGTTCCAATAAGCCAAAGTCAATACATACAGAATACAGATAGACTTCCAGGAGTCTCCATCTCTTACACATGTCATCTCTTTTTCGGTAATTTTCTCAAATCTCATGTCCTCATCTCCCTCCGCCCATCAAAATGTACACATTTCACATATACACATTGGAGATTCTCCCGCTCTATTTCCACACACACACACACAACTTGTGCTTCGTCAATATAGCCGTCACCATTCTCATTGCAAAGCCATTCCTCGCATCCGATCCGGACATACACGAGCCAATCGTTGAGACGACTGGCCATTGGACATTCCATTCCGTTATTCCGTTTCAGTTTCTGCCACCCCGAGTTTTCATTTCCGTCTGTCCGCCATTGAGCGCTGATTCCAAATGCAGATTTCCCTCGTTCTCTCTGTCGAAATAACTTTTCCATGACTCTCCCTCTCTTTCTCTCTCTCTCTTCCTATTTCACTACAGCTCCCAAAGACCAAATATTACAGTCAGACGATTTCCTTTACTGTTACTGTAATTCCAACTATAACACGAGAACGACAAGCATGCTGTAATAATCACACTTTTCCCTCTCTCTCTCTCTCTCTCTCTTTCTCTCTCTTTCAACTTGGCTCTGTAGAATTCTGTATATATGAATACACCATTTCCCTTGCAGCCCTTTCAATCCCCTCTCCGTTTACTTTTCCGTTTTCATTTTCATCATGTGTCACATGTGAACTGACGTTAACTACATTCCTTTGAATCTAAAGACATTAACAATGTTTTTTTTTATACTTTATACTTTACGATTTACGATTTACGGAGGAACCATGTGTTTTTTACTGTACCAGAGAAAAAACGATAGGTTTCATAAAAGTAAAATAATTGCTGCCGTACTTTTCAACTTTGAACTATAAAAAAAAAATAGGGTGATAAAATTATAAAATGATAAAATTGTTTTTGTTTTTATCTTCTTCACCTTTTATAATGAGAATGAGGATGAGGATTCGTTCGTTCGTTCGTTGGAAGTCAATGAGTCGTTTCAAATATTATTTAACAACCACATTTTATACCCTGCTCAACGTTCACAATTATTATGATTATATTGCTAAATCCCATATCACATGATACACATATTTTATACAACTTATAACGACCAAGACGAACCAAGGAAAAGAGACGAGGCAAATCCGGTTTGGTCAAACAACAAAAAAAAAAAGTTTATATGATTGAACTGTGAGAATTAAACACCAGTGAACATTGTACAGCCGTGAGCGAAAAGGGAGAGAGAGAGAGAGAGAGAAGGAGAACGCAGTATGACCAGCCCAGTCGTGTGTGAGTTGTCTTGTTTGTCTCTTTTCGTTTGACTTAAAGTATTTCAAATTTCAAATGAGAAAAATCCTCATTCGGCGGTGAAGCAGAAACTGAAAAAGAAAGAGATAGGCAAAAGAGATAAGAGATGAAATGAAATGCGCGCGGTTTTGTAGTTTCTAATGTCAGGTGAGTTGGTCAAGGAGGAAACAAAAAAATCCAGCTTTAAGCTCTTGTAGATTGCAGTCTCAAGTACACGTACACGTACACAAACACAGATCTTCTGTAGGTTCGTATTCCATTCGTATATCTATGTATGTTGAAAAATGAGCAACTAAAAAGAGTTTCTGACCAACAAGACTCGGAATATTGCCCATCGTAAAAATAAACATCCAGTTTGACTGTCGTTTTCTCTCTCGTCTTGTTTCTCTCTCCTCGACTTCGAGTCAGCAATGTGAATGTGTGTGTGTTTGTGTGGGTATTTTGTTGTTCGTTGTACGACGGGAAAACCAGTGGAAGAGTTTGTCGAAAAGTAAACAGCTTAGACTGGACATTATGCACTTGTTAGTGAGCCCGGCAAGAGCAATGAACAAGAGTGTGTATGTGTCCAACCTTGATACCTTTCATACTCTTTTCCTCATGCGTACACACACACACACACATACTAGCAAAAAGCTTCGGAGCCCACTGAGTATCATTTTATTGTTGGCTAACAGGCAATAAAAGACGTATCGTCGCATGACATTGCCTTTTCTACGGCCCACTAAGGCCCGATTCTGGTCTTTCCAATGACCAATTCACCAGTCCGCTTATGTACGTCACATAAAAATACACAAAGATTGAGAGAGACATTGAACAAGGAAGTAAACAAGGACAAGAGAGAGAGAGAGAGCAAGTCTCCTGGATTGACATGGCAGTTTTTCCAATACCCGTGTACTCGCCAAACTAACCAACTAGCTGGCTGACTGAATGGCTGGCTCATACCAAGCAGAACTAAAAACAACGAACAAGGGAAAGAACCTGGCGAGCAGGATATTTTTTTTTCTTTCAAAAAAAGAAAATACACACTAAGATTCAAGCTGCCGACATGTATGAAAGAACAAAAGTGTGTCTGCCTCAAGTACACAGCTCAGCCCCATGATTTGCACATGGGGAATAAAAAGTACAGCTAAGAGCCATTACGTTTCGCAAAAGCTCGTAAAATGCACATTTAACCGAAGGACTCCAGGTTTTCGCCTTCGTACTTCTTAAAACTACTTTTCGACGTTTTAAGTGCAGTCGTCTGCGCTCTCCCTCTCGTCACACATACACTCATAGTTATATGTAATATGTATACATAGTAACATAGTATATATTCAGATATCTACATATACATCCACATACACACTACAGCACACACACATAATGTGGATGTGAATGTATCGGAGGCAGCCTCTGAAGTCAAGACCTCTTTCAGTCAATCCATCGAAAAAGGTATTATGTCCGCCTTTACCACCAGCAACTAAAGTTGTTTGATCTTAGATCTTATGAAGGTTCCATTTCATTTCACCATTACCATTAACGAGTGACTTGAAGGAATTTTTCACTCTCTCAGAAAAAGTCCTACCTCCACATCCTCCTCCGTTTCACTTTCTGACTTTTCCTGCCCGTTCTCAGTCCTCACTATACTCTTGGACTCTTTTTTCCCCTAACACTCTTTCCAAAACTATTCTTACTCCATAAATATACTACATGCGTTGTACATGCATTGCTTGGATATAAGGATTTCTTCTTTGTGCTCTTCATATCTCAAATACCTCAAATCTCCAATCGTAAAAAATACAAATGGTAAACTATATACATAGTTGAGTGCCTCTCTCGATATTCTATTTTGTGATATGAATAGGATTGATAATACATGACCTACGCGTCTTATTGTTTAGTACTGGTAAATAGGGATAAGTGGAGGAAAACACCTGAAAATGTGGTATAGAGATGGAGATGGAAATGGAATCAGAAGAAATTAAATCACATACATATAACGATTGGACAATGTTAAAAAATGTAAGTGCACAACACTGATTGTAATTGAGAGACAAATCCAATGGTCCTATAGTGCCCTATAGTATGCATAACAGAACAATGTACATACCTATATACATGTATAAAGTATTGAGAGTTGGTACACGCAGGACATGTTATCCATATTCTATTTAAAGTTCATTTCATCCCGATATGTACGCTCACGTGGAATGTTGCACAGAGGAAAACTAATCGGGGCAAGATCAGAAATGTTTCCCAATTACACAAAAGATTTTGAGCAACTCTGGAAATGTGTCGATTGTTATCAGGTTCATCCTCCTCGGAGCTAAAAGTTTGTTCGAGATCTTCTAAGCCGGTCTAATGGAGCTCTGGTTCTCTTTCTCTCTCTCTCTCTCTCTCTCTCTCTCTCTCTCTCTCTCTCTCTCTCTCTCTCTCTCTCTTCCTCTGTTTGCCATAGGCTTTGACTCTGTAGCTTTGACTGAAAAGCTAATACGAATATCAATACGAAAACATTCGACATTCGACTACCCCCTTGTTCATATGTACACCCGTACATTCCCAATCATAAGTCTCTTATTTGCTGGCCCAAACACTGTGATCTGATCGTTTTTCCTCACAAATGTTAATACTGAAAGCGGATTTTCGGACGAAAAGATTTTACTTCGTCAGCCTCCAACTGCAAGTCTCTCACAACTAATCTGAACCCATTGGTTTTTGGTTCCTCTCTCTCTCTCTCTCTCTCTCTCTCTCTCTCTCTCTCTCTCTCACTCTCTCTCTCACTCTCTCTCTCCCTATCTGAGTCTGAGGATGACTTCCCGACTCACTGGCTCAAATCATCATAATTGCTATTTACTAATCATCTTTCCCGGCCAAAGGGTACACTGCTCACTTAATACTTTGCCCATAGATTACTAATGTAGACAGACTATACACATTCATTTAGTATTAACATTTTGTAAACAACAGCTGTGCACACGGCTGAGCTTTCACTACAATAATTAATAATAAGCCTCGTCCACATTTCTAACGAAAATAACAAGTGTACATTTTTCCTGTACGGAAAAGTTTCCTCTTACATTTAAATGATTATTATTTATAATTCCGTTTCAATGTGTACTGTGAATAATTTGAATGTAATCATTCCAATGGCAATAGAATTGCAAAAACATTTTGTATGTATGAGATGAATCGTGAATGGGATGCGTACAATTTAAACAACTATTGAACACACGTCTCGAGTCTACATACTTAAAGACTATGACGGATGATGATGCCGGTATTTTTGTGTGTATAATTGTTCAAGTACGTTCACATTCATGGTTGATAAAATTATAGCGGTGGTGGTGTGTGGCTGAGTAGTTTTCAAATGTATAAAATAAAAAACATGGAGAGGAGCATACCAGAGAAACACCTCACTCCTGTGCTTTACCATGCCACATATTTCCAACATATGTTCCAATATATAAAAATATAGCATGTAATTTGAGAGATTTCTCTCTGTTTGTGTGTATGTGTGTGTGTGTAGTGTTTGCACTTGGATTTATACCTCTGGGACTCCAACACGGCTGTTCCTCTTTGCGCATACATTCACACATACACAGAGTCCACGAGTTGTTCGTTAGTGTTCAACTTGAAAAAATTTGAGCATGTTTGAATAACTAAAAATTCAAAAGGACTTTTCTCGTCTTTATAGTGATCAGATTTAGAGCCAAGTGAAATTCATCTTGAGAGATCCACATCCACATAGCTAATTCGTTTACAATATAACGAGACTTTGTATACAGTCAAGTATACATACGTGAGAATTTGGAATAGTTTTGTGTGAGTTTATTTTGTATTACGCCGAGTTTTGAAGAGCCTCAGATGTTCCGATTACCGAGATAGAGCAATGTTAGTAAATAGTTATGTTCTCTGTGTGTTTGTTTGTGTGCGTGTGTGTGTATGTGTGTGTGAGTAGAGTTGGAAGTAGCCCCCAACAAGAAGAAGTAGAAGGAGAACTCGGAATTGGAATGCATGTACATTAAAATTCCGCGCATTTCATTCGACTCTGAACTCTCCAAGTGAAAAAGAGTATCCCACAACTACCAGAAAACACGATCATCATCAGATATTCTCTTCGGTGCACTTTAATGTCAGCACGTAGTTTGGGCGTCTATCACAAGCACACATATACACAAACACCAGTACGAATGCAAACGCACCAAGAAAAGTTATAGGATGCTCTGTTTTCTGTTGTATTCGGTGAATCTCCCTCTTCTCTCTGTCTCCTCATAAGTTTTCTGGATATCCCTCGAAAAACATTTGCATCACATCTCTCAAAGTCTCACATCACATGTGACGAACTACTATAAACCAAAGAGTTGGAGTTGGAGTCGGCGGCAGAGAGTCTCAGCAGCGTAGTCAGGCAGGGAGCCATATAGAAAAGAGGCAAGAGAGAGAAAGAGAGAAAGAGAGAAGAACATGTGAATATTTTTCCACATCGTTATATTGTTGACTCTCAACGAATTTCCCTAACCTTATTTCCGGAGCCGAGAAGCATTTCGTCTTCTTTGGCATGTCATTCCTCTTTCTTTCAATTTAAATTAAAAATAGACATTTTCCCTCGTGTGACAATACGAGACTTCTCCTTACACACTTTTCCTCCGAGGTATTTTAACTGGAGCTCTCAAATCTACAACTTGAAACCGTTTCTCTATACATCTCTTTCTTTAAATTTCTCCAACTATTTGAAATCTTCTCTTCATATGTACTTTTTAAAAAAAAATTCACTTTGCAATATAATTCCGTACTATAGAAAACTAGATACTCAAGCCAACTAATTATAACTTTTTACTCGTACAATGATCGTTGTGTTGCATCTTAGTCAAATTGCGGAGTTCATACTAATCCATCATACTATTCTTCCCTCTTTCTTTCTCTCTCTCTCTCTCTCTCTCCACCAACAATTACTGCCGGTTCTTTTTGGAAATGTCCCGATGAAAATCTGTACCGATGCATCCAAAAAATTGGCAAATTTTACGACATTTTAATCTGATGTGCTATCAGTCATTCGTTTTTTAGTCTCATATATTTATGTCTATATTGATATCTCTACCTATATGTATGAGTACATACGACCTCAATCCTAAGGGTAAATACGGATACGTATATACGGATATATATATATATAGAATTCATACACAGTGGAATAAATGAAGAGCCTTCAGCTCATACACGGTTCAACGATACATGTACAAATACATATTGTTTTTACTCGACACTCTCGGCTGTCTATATACTAAAAAATCCTGATTTTTGTATTGCACAATAAAGATAAAGAATACAACATGTTGTATATCACATGTACAAGCACTGTCGGCTCAAATACAAGTTCAATCTATACTTTTACACACTCAAGCTTTGCGCTTCCGTATACAAAATACCTACATGACTGTACATACACACATCGAGTATTGAGTACAGATACAAACTGAGAGCTGTAGCTAAATCTTTGCGCTCCCTCTCTGCCTTCTTCTCCAAAAAAAAAACTTTGGCAAAAGACAAGTAAATAACGTAAAGTTTGTTTCCTCCGTTTCCGACACAAACTCAGCTTCTTATCATCCTCCTCGTCGTCGTCGTTGTGGAGGAAGGGATGGGAATTGGACGGACGTGGACATAAAATGTACTGGGCCATTTGGTCCATTTTGATTTGGATAGGATACGGACAAATGGTCTTTGGGAACCAACCATGAGCTATCGCATCAAATCATCCCCCATGTTTTCTAATTCGTTTTAATAATAGCGAGTGTGTGCACTGTGCAGCCTACGTCCGAGTCTCTCTCTCTCTTTCTCTCTCTCTCTCTCTATTTCCTATCAAAACTGAACAACCAAAATGTTCTGCCCGTCAATGTTCAACATTTTTACGAACGTATATACCAGTCAACCAAAGCACATTTGCATTCCTTTCTGGTCAATATCCCACTACAGGATACCGCTATATAATATATAGTCTCTAAGCATAAACATATAAGAAATATCAGTGCATATCCATATGGATTTTGACTGTTTTAGTTTTCAAAACTTATTTACCAACTTTAACATTAGTCGAGAGAGAGAGAGAGAGAGAGAACTTGAGAATATTTTACTCTAAAATTGTAATTTAATAATATTTGTTTCAATATTTTTGTTGAGAGGAATACAGAGTTGGATTTAGGATTTAGGACTTGGGAGAGAGACGGAGAGAGATTTTACAACATAAATTGATGGAAATGCTAATGCTAATGCTAGTAATGTAATGTTTCCTCCTATAGTGTACAGTCAACTACGAATCAAATACAGTCATTCATTCATCCATTCAAAGTGGATAAAGGCATGGCTAAAATGAAACTCGAGGTTTCTATACAGATATACACATTTTCATTTATATGTGTGTATGTGGATGCACTAGTACAGATACACACATGTATAGTGTGTAGTTACAGACTCTCTGGGCATTGTAATAGTATGAGCAGACAATCTTTTGATAATGTAATGTGCTCGGTGGTAAATCTACACTCGGTTCCCTCTGAAATTTCATTTCTACTGATTACATTCGGGCTGGAGGGGATCTTTCTCTCGCTCTCTCTCTCTCTTTCGATTCAAACTTATGTTATGAGGCAAAAGGCGAAGCTACACTTTGAACTCACATGTGTACATGAGAGAGCGATAGAGAGACTGAGTGATGGACTCACTGAAGCAAGTTTGCTATCCCTGCAAATAAATCCCTCTTCCTGCATCATTAACTGGTGAATGTTTCCAACAACTCGAACTGAACATTAAGAAAAAATTTCCTCTTGTCTCTCTTTCTCTCCTCTCCTGCCACTTTGTCTCTTGTACACTCTGAATGAACGTATATATGTGTATATATATGTACGGTTGGTGATGATTAGACCGATCCAATCCATTCGTTCATTTACAATTAAATAAAACCTCGAGCGATTTTTCCTTCAACCCCATTTCCTTCAGTCTAAACATTTTATACAAATTACATCTCAGGTACTTGAGTCTCTTTTTTCTCAAATTCTTCCTCTCTCTCTCTTCACAGAACTACACAAATCCTTACGGCCTCAAAAAACTCACATTTCAAATGAAGATTCGTGTGGACTTGAAGAAGAAAAAGAAGGCTAATGCAAAGGATTACAAAAATGCCGTTCCTTGTTCCTCTTCCTATAATTTTGATTCATTTTAATAGACACTGAATTAGGTGGGTGGTTATACACTTACAATGTGTTTGTGTGTGTGTGTGTCTGTGTGTTTGAAAATTACATGAACTTCAACATGTGTTTTTCTTCTTCATTTCTATACCATTTTCAAATTTATATCTACACTCTGGATGATGGAAAAACCCTTTTTTCTACATTTTCTTTAACCTTGTAAATTTGTTTGAATTTGAAAATCATTATATACATTTTGTTGATTTGAAATGACATGATAAAAACAAAAAGTTGGCAGGGAAATGAATGGCCGAGAGCCGAGTCGAGTCGAGTCGAGAGTATAGCAAACAAATAAATAAAATAAACAAAATGACGATGCAGTGGTTGGGTTGACGAGTCATAATTTTCATTTCATGATGTGCAGATCAATTAATCGTGCCATAAAAAGAGCTGGAATGGCTCATGTTTGACACTCTCCGATGAATGTTAAGTTAATCTAATGGGTGAGTCTCTCTCTCTCTCTCTCTCCGTAACTCGACAGACAGAACAAATTTGAGTTTGATTGCTCATCCAGATGATGAGAGTAATAAAGATAAAGGTAGTTTGAGTAAGTTTCATGACGAGTGTATCATGGTGTCTACTTTGACTATTCAACCACATACACACAACTCCAACTACGTATATACACAGATTAAAGGATAGAGAGTGAGTGAGGGAGAGACAGAGAGTCAACAAAGTCAAGTTAACTATATTTTCAAACGAGAGAGAGAGAGAAACAGAAAGGCAGAATGTAATGTAATAAAAATGATACAAGAAAAACATGGAAACAGAACCACAGAGAGAGAGAGAGACTTGGAGACTCGAGAAAAAGTGTGTTGCACATGATGGCCAAGATAGGTTTTCATAATGAAGGATGATCATGAAATAGCGTGCGGGTATCGAGTTGCATGATGTAGCCAATGATCATATCCCCGTGGGGTGTCATTTCTCTCTGAAATAGCCAGTATGCAGGGTAGGCCGCAACAATGTAATCATAGGTCACGCTATCTGACCCCCCTCTTGTGTGTGGACCCAAATCCTATTCTTTTTTCGGATTATCGGTTATTCTCAAAGTGCATTACTTACGCCAAGGTGTACGTTATTACCAAGCCTTTCCTGCTTTTTTACCAGTTTATGCCTACATGCCTTATTCTATTGCCTGCCTCCCTCCCTCCCTCCCTCCCTCCTTGTCTTCAAGTTTTTTGAACGAACGTGGAATCGTGTATTATTGCAAGTCAAAAAAGTTTAACCTTCTTGGTCTCTCACCTGTATAATACTTTTCCCCATGATTTTTGCTACACTCCCTTACACTTGGCAATACTAATATTTCTATAATACCTACTTACATCATTTCATTCCAAATATCTAAATACTCTCTACTTTTTTTCATTTTCATATCAGTACTAGACTTGAAACTCTACACACACACACACACACAAATATATCTCTTGCATCATTTTTTTTTCCTTCATAACTTTTCTAACTTGTAACACATCAAAAAATCTACACTACATGAAGAAAAACGCTCTTACATTGTGAGATATATACCTACACACGCAGAATATTACATTAAAACATGGGGAATATAAGCTTGATTTCCATGGACGATGAACGCCATATGGCAAACATGGAATTGAGTTGGAGAGAGAAAGAGAAAGAGAGAGAGAGAGAGAAGCCTAAACTTGAGCGATCACCTAAGCTCAAGTTTCTTCACTTGCTTTCTACAACTCATAGAATACTTCCGATGAATATACAGATATGAAATTACTACAATCTTGAACATTATCAAACAGGAACGGAATTTCAAATGTCAGCCTGTACTAATGCCCATATAATATTAAATTCTCCATGTACCATGTTTTATTCCGTTTCCTCTCTTCTCTCCTCACAAAAAAAAAAGAAACGTACAAACATATTTCTCCGTCAACACTTTTCCTTTTCTATACGACACAAAATCCAGGATTTGTTTTTGCATAAAAATATAAACTCCACATGTGTAAGATTAAGATTATCAAGTTTTACCATTTTAATTAAAAATAAACCCCGTAATCACTCCAGTTCCGATTTCTATATATTACTAAATATTAAATATGAAGTGACAATTGTCGTCGAGAGGAGAGGAAAAAAAGTTCCCAAGAAGGAAAATATTAAAGACACGTTTGTTTGCCTGCGTTGATATTTTTTTTTTTAATCGAATACTGTCAAAAGAAAATTATACGGAAGAAGTAAATGAGGAGAGGGAAATAAGATGACATTTATGACTTACCACATCGGGGGTACTCGCGCCGTCCGTATGAGAGGCGGAGTCGAGCGAGCGTGACGCATCACCATTGCCAGTGTGTCCCAACTCCGACGGAGGTTTTGTCCCATCCCGTTCATCTATCACTAAGTCGATGGGCATTTTCCCTTTCAAACAACTAATGTAGCGGTGACAGAAATTGTCACAGAGTTCATGTACCTGCAAACGTAACAAATTATCAATTCATTAGCATATATACTCATTACGATATACATATCTGTATATTAGTTATATCATTTACTTTTCTTTACATGCACACGTTTACAACAAGTCCCAAAAATCCGCATAACAAATCAACTCTTTCCCTTCCACACCATTCTAAATACGAATAGACTATTGGCAATAGTGAATGATTACGAATACAAAAAAAACTTATGATATGGCTCAAGAAAAGCATGTAGGTATGTAAAATGTACATTCTATATGTAATTCTAAATCTAATATATTCAAAGCGGATTGGTAACAATTAAACTAAATCTACTTATAAATTCACAAAGGCGACAGCAAAAATTTTAAGCTGTGACTATTTACTATTTGCATGAAATGAATTGAATGTGCATGTGCATGAATGGAGCCAATAGGGAAGAAAGGAAGAAAGAAAGAAAGAAAGGGAAAAAAAGAGCTCAAAGCTTGGCAATGAACGGCTTGTCGACTACATACGAGTATGTACATTACATGTTTGTGATGTGGTGGTGGTGGTGATGAAGGGAGTTGAAAGTGTTTGATGGCTTTGTTATGATTTCCTTCTCATTATTGTATTTTCCACGTCAAATAATGACACAGCCAGAGGATAACGACAGATTGCTAGTTTTGTCTCCCAATAAATTGACAAGGAACACATGCACTTGTACATACGTATACAGACTACATAACAGTCACATGTATTTATATTGTAAATAGATGAGGATGAAGCGAGAGAGAGAGAGAGAGAACGGAGCCGAACACAGTACACTGTACTGATTGTGAGTACAGCAAAAACCTGGACCAGAGACAAACACATAGGGAAAGAGAAAGAGAGAGAGAGAGAGAAAACACGATGGTTTAGAAATGATTGGTTCATTCGACTCTTGAGCTTTTCACAAGGGATTAGACCAGTCGAGCGAAATAAAGAGTGACACCTTAAACACAAACCAAAAACCATCAGAGAGTATTTTGCATTGCAGGCGGTCGAGCTCTCCGATTTTACACTGAATGCATCCCCCGTCAACCCTTCTTTTCTTTATTTTTTTCATTTTCCATTCCATTGCCATTCCAATTCAAATATATATTATAAAACCACGTTCAGGATTTTTCCATGACCATGTGAGAGCGAGTGTCTGTTTGTATATGCACAAAATAACCAAATCAACCGCTCTGTACACACTTTCGACGCATGATGATGATGACGATTATTATTATTATTATTTTGATCGTCACCACTGCAGTGTAATTTAAATATTTTTCATACATCAGTATACTCATAATCAGTACTCCTTCCTATACGGATTCCATCCGCATGAACATCCCAAAGCACCCTTTTTTTTTATTATGACAAGGATTTGATATGAAATTTGAAATCAAGTACCTCGGTAAATATAAATCAGCTTATGCTGCATTAAGCACACTAGAATAACATACTGTATACTAAAAGTCCTTTGCGGTGGTTTTAAAGAGAGATTGACAGTTACACAAAGGATACTCCTGTTTTTTTTTATTTTTGTATATTCCTTCAATACTCAGCCTTTCGCTCCATCCTTATTCCTTATGATCATAAACTTATGAAAGATTGCCCAGATCGTGATCCAGCAGATTTTTAATCTTATTTTTTTTACTATATACAAATACAAAATATATAACTACAGACTACAGTCGTCTACAATTCTGAGCCTGGACAATTTACTCTTTATAAACTCGCAAGCTTTCGCCGCGTACACAAATACATACAGAAAAAAAAAACAGATTTACACCATCTTAAAATGTACTAATACACAGTACATTACTTTTTAAAGGGAATGATGGAAGAAAAAAAAAATCTTGCAAATCATCACCTCTCTTCAGCCGAATGGAATGGAATACTATTGATTTCTCAAGATGTGCGCTTCACTTACTCAACTGTAACTTCCTTATTTGAACATTCTCGATGAGGTTCAAGTTCAAAGAATAATCCTCTCTCTTCACAAGAATCTTAATTTGGACCATGTACATAATAATTGTGGTATCCAACGATACAAAAAAAAATACATTTTATTCACAAGACTATACTCTCTGAAATTTTCATCATTTTTTCTCTGTATAGCACTACAATTTTAATTCCGAAATTTCAAGTTGACGTCAAGCCTTCATGACCAACTCGGAATGATATACAAAAACGAAGGAAACCTGACAGAGGGGCTGAAAGAGAGAAGAATAAGATGAAGAAAAAGAACAAGAAGAAGAAGAAGAGGAAGAAGTAGGCGAGATGCAAATTCCAGAGGGTGACATTGTGTCACGAGTCTTATTGTTAACAGAGCACTTACACTTTTTCATGAATATCAAGTTTTTAGGTTTTGGTTTGTCTGGGTGGTTTTCTTATATATTTTTTTTTCTACTGATTTTTTCTAGCGTTTTCACATGTGTGTAATATGCATGTATAGCCTCAAGTTTTAGGTTTCTGTTTCTGGGTAAAAGGAAGACAGAAGAAGATGAAGAAGACAGAAAGAGAGAGAGAGAGAGAGAGAGGAAAAAAGATTGGTAATGGGCGAGGAGGACGATGAAAAAGATAATAGAAATCTTAGAGTTGTCGATTCTAAGGCCGTGTTTTATTACAGTCTAATGTCTTCCAGAATGTTTATCTATAAGGCTAGGGCGTATCCATTTCGTCCATGACTCGTGCAGCATTCAAACAAAAGCAAAAGAGCATTTTCCTACATAGATAACTTTCGACTGTAGTATCGTATGAAATATAAAGGGAATTCAAACCAGCACAATACAATACTGGAGTTTTAGCTCCTCTCAAGTCTAAAAAAAGCTAAAAACAGGAGGAAGGAAGAAAAAGGAAAGGAAAAAAGACGAGGACAACGAGAGAAATAGAGAGAGAGAGGAAAAAACTAAAACTAAAAGTAGAAGAAGAAGAAGAAAGATACTCCGTATTTCCGTCTTCCGAGATGGATATGGAGAAAGAAGTAAAGAGGAGTGTGTGTGTGTTGAACTGTGGAGTGGAGGCAAAAGGCAAAGTTACTATGGGAATTGTATGGAGCAAAAGAGACATTTCTCTGTTTTCTCAGTGTTCCGAATGGGGAAATCTAATCCAGCAAAATCTACGCCACAAAACACCCCAAGGAAAGAGACGAGAACCGTCTTCAAGTCATTTCATCTAATATTATGTGAACATTCCACTCTCATCATCAAAATTTACAGTGTGCCCCCTTTCCATGCTCCTATATTCTCCACCACATTTTCACAACGCCCAAAAAATTTCTCAAGATTACACTCACAGAACAGAACAGAAGAGAGAGCATATAGGGAAAAAAGAGGGAAAATTTTTCAAAGTTTTTTTCTTTTCTCCCCATTCATTTCCTACACATCTTCAACTCCCCATTACATTTTTTTATCTTCCACTCTGGGGCAACTCTTCCTCTTACTCACACAATTAGATTGAATTAACAAATTTTCTCGGTCTCTCTCTCTCTCTCTCTCCCCCTCCCCATCTTTCTGTCTCTCACCCGAGGAAAGAAAGGAAAGAAGGAATCAAAACTTTTAACATGCAATACGTAATAGGTTTACTCATCCTAAATATATATGAATACGAATACAAATTCTACATTCATAAAAATGTTAGTCATTCTCATTGTAATCCGTTTATTTTCAAAAGAAAAAACCAAAAATACTAGGAAAATTCCCGTACAGAAAAAATCAATTGAAGTTTAATAAAATAACAAAGGCTCGATAAAATAACTGTCTCATGGAAAATTAAAAATGGAGGACCACAAAAAGTCAACTAACGTAAAAGAATGTATGTACATACAATTTCTCCAATATGAAATGAAATTGTACACATTTCCTACACGACAAGAAAATTGATGGAGAACACACATAGCGAACCCCAAGCTAATGTATTGTATTGTGATATTTTAATGACATTCCATTTAGATTCCACTCCCATGTTCTCGAACCAAAGGCTATGATCAACCCTAAGCTATTTTGCAATTTCAGCTAAAAACCAATATTTGCCTTTTCCCTCCACATACATAGAACAGTTAGAAATAGAACAGAACCAGTGTCACAGCCTAACGCCCTCAAAATACAACGACGAGTGTATTTGTGTGTGTGTGTTTATTCCCAATTTCATCATTTCTCTTCTTATAACTGAAAAGTGTGTCCGTGTTTATGCAAGTTTTTCCCCAGCTGCTGTCAATCGACACATTCGACAAAATTCTTTACCTTTTTTTGTTTCACTATATAAACTTGGTCCTCTGTAGAGTTTCGCTCTTTCCCATCAAAAAAAATGAGGACTCAAGAGTGAAATCATATAGAATTATATCGGGCTCTGTTGACACACAGGTTTTACAAACATGAATATCACTATAATTACAATAATCTTAATAAAACCATACCATTGTGAATGTCATGAGGGCTTCACTCAACGGGATTAACAACACTTGCCATTTTCCCTTCTTTCTCTCTCTCTCTCTGTTTCTCCCTTTTTATGCTCTCTTTCCCTATGTGTGTGTGTGTGTCGTAATAACCCTTTGACTTGACTTTCGAGATGGAAAGGGCGGGATTATTTTATAGGCAGTAATTATCATGCGCGTAAATGTAAATTCTAATTAGAAGCTTTCCATCAATTAAGCTGTCTCATATGTCTCATCTCTCCCATGTTCAACTTTTCCCCAATGATTCCTTTAGACTCCTTCATGAAACCAAAAATGACGCAGTTTATATTTTGTTTTTCCTGTGCAAACTCAACTTACAAACTATGTTTACTCTCAAGTCAAAATAAAAACAATACAATACCTACAACAAATACTGTGTATTCTTCTTTACTTTTAACCAGAGACTCTTCTGGCTTTCGTTATATAGCTTTTGAGCTGAAACTAAATTTACTGTTCTCATTTTCTACATCCAAAATGAATGTAAATAAGCCAAGAAAAGGGGAAACTGGGGGGGGGGGAGTGGGGGGAGTTGAGTCTTTACTTTGAAAAAGAATTAGATTTTTTTTTCATCATAGTGTGTTTCATCTGCGGAATTCATTACTCTGCAGTTTCCCCATGTTCAAAATTGTACTATGGAGCTCGTCCTCATTGTACATAGTCGGAGAGAGAGAGAGAGAAGGGAAAAGTTGAGGTGGTGGCAGTGGATGAGAACAAGTGATGGAATGGTGTATGTATACGGTACACTTTGGAATCATGTTGAGAGGAGAAAGAGACGAAGAGAGAGAGAGAGAGAAGTGAAAAGAGGATGATGCTGTGGTGGAGCCAGGAGCCGAAATAGTATAGAAAGAGACGAACAAGACGAGGAAGAAGAAGACGAAGAAGAAGTGAAGAAGAAGAAGAGAGACGCAGGAGCAAGTGGCAGTTATTACCTATCCTGTGTAGACTGTGATTAATAGTTTTAATTTCGCCCGAAGACCGAATAGAGAGAGAGAGAGAGAAAGAGAAAGACCGAGGAGAAGGAAACGGTAGAGAAAGAGAGGTCTACTTGATCAAGATCTGCTCGCTATTTCCGCATGCTGGCTTTCCCTTTCTCTCGGTGCTCACAAATCCGATGGCATTTCGGTTTTGGCTCTCTCCTATTCTCATCTAGCTTTTAGACTTCTATTTTGTCTCTCTCTCTCTCTCTCTCTCTATCCTCTCCTCTCTTCATTTCTTCTTTCAGTTTCAGCCTGCCCTTCAAATAACTGTAATGTAACTGTTCTCTCTCTCTCTCAAAACTTGTACAGATACTCCCTATATATTTATATCCCATATAATTCTGAATTTTCTCAAGCCAAAAACCATAATGCTCTTCTCTGCAGATACATATTTCGCTTAAACTGCACACGGGTACACTGATATTCCGTGTGTGCAGGGGCGTTCCGTGGGTGAGATTCCTGAGAGACCCATCTCAGGGATTTTTGTAAAAGGGGCGCCAAAATTCTCA